>JXCR01049694.1:0-37685 GCA_002079205.1 Phalaenopsis hybrid cultivar | reverse complement strand
TGTTTTGGAGACATTAAAAACATTGTTTTAGGGCTATTTTGGGGTAGTTATACTTGTTGTTGGGAGCCCTTAAAGTGTTGTTTTGGCTTGTTATACTTGCTGTTTGGAAACATGCTTCTAACAAGTTGTTAGTGAATAGAGTGAATCATATGTTTTGGAGCCTTTAAAGTGTTGTTTTCGAGACATGGGGAATTTGACTAACTGTGGTGGTTTTATGAAGCTTGGCTTATTTTCTGTTGGGCACTTGGGCTTGCCTTCGTTTAGGCAATGCATTGATGTTTAAATTAGTTATGGGTAGCCCGAACCATAACAAATGCTTCTATATCTAAAATGCTTTATTATAATATGCATAACTTTGACAAATAGAAATGGGGTAATCTTTTATGACATGGTTATATGTCCCCCTCTATATCCTTCTTTCTATGGAGGTTTTTCTTCTCTATGCTTCCTCTTGTGATATCTCAAAATTAAAGGTGCTGAGAATGACTTAAAGGTGTTATTTTCGCAGTTGTGGTGAAGAGTCTATCAAGCATCTTTTCTTTGAATGCTTCTTTTGTCAATCTATTTCGCAGATAGTTGGCAATTTTTTCCACGTTAAATGGGCACAAACTTGCTTTTTGGAAGGGATATTGGCAGCTTGGAATGCTTCACATAAATAGGATAAGAACCTCGTCTCCTTCCCTTCAATGGTTTTATGGTTCTTACATTTTTTCTTATTATTTTAAAACTTTGCGCAGCTTGGGAAGTCCCTTAACTAGTTCTGCTATGGCAATGGGAATGGATGGAAGACCTCTACTTGTTAGATGGCAACCCCATACTCATACACATGGTTGGGTAAAGGTTATTATAGATGGGAGTTGGACGGGTGGTATTTTTGGGAACTTAATATAGAGATTTCAATATGATGCTTAAGCTTCATTATAGATGGGAGCTGGACGGGCATATAGAGATTTAAAAGCTGCTAGAATGTTTAAAGCTGGGACTTTATCATATTCACTTAAATCTTATATATTTTATGCAGATGTATTTCAATTTTTAAAAGTTAAAATGGTGGCATTTTTTATGTGATATGAAAGGTTTTGAATGGTCTAAGTGTCAAAATTATGTAAAAACATAAGAATATTAAAGGTATGTATGTAAATTTTCTTTTTTTTTATTACGGTCAAATTGAAAAATAGAAACAAAATTGAAAATTTTTGAAAATTTTCGAACATTTCGAACGATTCAAACTAATTCCGAACAAATTGAACCGAACATGAACAAACCTTTCACGAACAATTTCGAACACGAGCCTATTTCAAATAAATTATATTTCAAACGAACCGAACACAAACACGAGCATTGTTCGTTCGTGTTCGGTTCGTTTACACCCCTATGGGTGAGTGAGTGAGTGGGAGAGAGAGAGAGAGAGAGAGAGGGAGAGGGTGGGAGAAGGGGGGGGGAAGTGGGGGGAAGCATTAACTTGACTTTCTAGTAATGAATAAAGGTAAGCAACAAAAATGGAGAATCCAAAAACCTTCTAATTGGGAAAGGGAGAATCGTTTGCTTCAACCACCAGCTTCTCAGAAAAGGCACGTCTCATTTTCATTCTTAGCTCTCCAACTCTTCTCTCATTCAATACAGGTAAACCATACCATTAAATTTTGTGCCTGAATAAGATTTTCAGCTGTTTTCTTTTTTTCATCTCCTCCCTTGCAACTACAAGCAGGATCAGGTTTCAAGTTCTTATGTTTTAGCAGAAAAATTGCAGTNTAGAATTTTTGCCAAAAAAATACACTATTTTGGAGTGGAGTTTGATGGGGAATCTTATGGATCTTGTTGTATCTTTGGACTATGTATTTTCTAAGCGATTATCTGCGGATCTAATGGTGTTTATTCTGCTCTTTTATGATTGTTTTGTTGATCTGGAGAAATTATGTACTTTGTGGCTTTTTGATTCGGAAGGTCTTTAGGCTGAATATTTTCTAATTTTTTTTTAGCTGCAGGGATTCTATTGAATCTCTTGAGCTGAATTTTGGATTCAGTAAATTATGAGTAAAACTTGATTTGAGAGATTTATGCATCTTCCATCTTTCTTGATTTGAATGATTTAGGCCGAATCTTCTTAAATGACAAGCTAGATTTAGCTAAGGCTCTTTTTGGTAACGGATTTAATAATTTCTGTAAATTTTGATTTGCAGAGTTCTTCCAACACCAAGATCTAAAAAACCCTAGATTTAAGGCAGAACTAAGAAAGTTTGAGAAGGTGGATTTAATAAATTAAGGATTTATAAGTTGTTATTTTTTTGCATCTAATAAGATGTATTGGAAGTAGAAATTTTTTTCTTAAAATGGTATATAAATTAATGACATTTTAAGTGGCACAATCTGTATGTTTAAAGTGTAAAAAGATATCAGANTTCAACACCAAGATCTAAAAAACCCTAGATTTAAGGCAGAACCAAGAAAGTTTGAGAAGAAGGTGGATTTAACAAATTAAGGATTTAAAAGTTGCTATTTTTTTGCATATGATAAGATGTATTGGAAGTAGAAATTTTTTTCTTAAAATGGTATATAAATTAATGACATTTTAAGTCGCACAATCTATATGTTTAAAGTGTAAAAAGATATCAGATATGAGGGGCACATGCTCCAAACAACCTCTTTTCTTATGTGTTAGAGAGGTTGTGCTTGTACATGCATATAAGATTGTCATAATTATATATGTAATCATGTAACATATTTTAAAATAAATATAAAAAGATACATCAAACTGAATCAGGTCAAAGACAATTTATTTTTGCTTCTTCAAAGACCGACAAAAAATTTGTTTGAGGCAAAGTGCCTTAAAAATACCAACTTTTCTTGAATGGACTTAAATTGAGCTAGTATGAGGCTTTTTTTCCCAAGTAAATTTTTTGACACTTAATCTTCTTTTTTTTGGAAAAAAAAACATTGTTGTCTTCCCTCGATTTGAGCACTGTTTTGGAGACATTTAAAACATTGTTTTAGGGTTGTTTTTGAGACCCTAAAAGCATCATTTTAGGGTTGTTTTGTGCATTGTTTTACAGATTAAAAACATCAATTTAGGGATGTTTTGAGCACTGTTTTGGAGACATTAAAAGCATCATTTTAGTGCTTTTTTAGGGTATTTATACTTGCTGTTGGGAGCCTTTGAAGTGTTGTTTTGGCTTGTTATACTTGCTGTTTGGAAACATGCTATTAAGATNAATACCAACTTTTCTTGAATGGACTTAAATTGAGCTAGTATGAGGCTTTTTTTCCAAAGTAAATTTTATGACCTTAATCTTTTTTTTTTTGGGATAAAAAACATTGTTGTCTTCCCTCGATTTGAGCACTATTTTGGAGACATTTAAAACATTGTTTTAGGGTTATTTTTGAGACCCTAAAAGCATCATTTTAGGGTTGTTTTGTGCATTGTTTTACAGAATAAAAACATCAATTTAGGGTTGTTTTGAGCACTGTTTTGGAGACATTAAAAGCATCGTTTTAGTGCTTTTTTAGGGTATTTATACTTGCTGTTGGGAGACTTTAAAGTGTTGTTTTGGTTTGATATACTTGCTGTTTGGAAACATGTTATTAAGGTGTTAGTGAATAGATGATATTTATTTGAGCAGACATGTTCACTTGTTAGAAATGAAGCATATATTGACATGAAAAGTAATTTGTGACATTGCATAATTGGTTAACAGCTATATGATATATTATCAGTATATTTACATACATGTAACCATGCAATGGTTATATTGTCTACATATGAGTTGTGTAGTATTTTACATATTAAAAACATCATTTTAGGACTGTTTTGAGTACTGTTTTGGAGACATTAAAAACATTGTTTTAGGGCTATTTTGGGGTAGTTATACTTCTTTTTGGGAGCCCTTAAAGTGTTGTTTTGGCTTGTTATACTTGCTGTTTAGAAACATGCTACTAACAAGTTGTTAGTGAATAGAGTGAATCATATGTTTTGAAGCCTTTAAAGTGTTGTTTTCGAGACATGAGGAATTTGACTAACTGTGGCGGTTTTACGAAGCTTGGCTTATTTTCTGTTGGGCGNGTTATACTTGCTGTTTAGAAACATGCTACTAACAAGTTGTTAGTGAATAGAGTGAATCATATGTTTTGGAGCTTTTAAAGTGTTGTTTTCGAGACATGACTAACTGTGGTGGTTTTATGAAGCTTGGCTTATTTTCTGTTGGGCACTTGGGCTTGCCTTCGTTTAGGCAATGCATTGATGTTTAAATTAGTTATGGGTAGCCTGAACCATAACAAATGCTTATATATCTAAAATGCTTTATTAGAATATGCATAACTTTGCAAATGGAAATGGGGTAATCTTTTATGACATGGTTATATGTACCCCCTCTATATCCTTCTTTCTATGGAGGTTTTTCTTCTCTAAGCTTCCTCTTATGATATCTCAAAATTAAAGGGGCTGAGAATGACTTAAAGGTGTTATTCTAGCAGTTGTGGTGAAGAGTCTATCAGGCATCTTTTCTTTGAATGCTTGTTTTGCCAATCTATTTCGCAGATGGTTGGCAATTTTTTCCACGTTAAATGGGCACAAACTTGCTTTTTGGAAGGGATACTGGCAGCTTGGAATGCTTCACATAAATATGATAAGAACCTCGTCTCCTTCCCTTCAGTGGTTTTATGGTTTTTACATTCTTTATTATTATTTTAAAGCTTTGCGCAGCTTGGAAAGTCCCTTAACTAGTTTTGTTATGGCAATAGGAATGGATGGAAGGCCTCTACTTGTTAGATGGCAACANCCCTCTATATCCTTCTTTCTATGGAGGTTTTTCTTCTCTATGCTTCCTCTTGTGATATCTCAAAATTAAAGGTGCTGAGAATGACTTAAAGGTGTTATTTTCGCAGTTGTGGTGAAGAGTCTATCAAGCATCTTTTCTTTGAATGCTTCTTTTGTCAATCTATTTCGCAGATAGTTGGCAATTTTTTCCACGTTAAATGGGCACAAACTTGCTTTTTGGAAGGGATATTGGCAGCTTGGAATGCTTCACATAAATAGGATAAGAACCTCGTCTCCTTCCCTTCAATGGTTTTATGGTTCTTACATTTTTTCTTATTATTTTAAAACTTTGCGCAGCTTGGGAAGTCCCTTAACTAGTTCTGCTATGGCAATGGGAATGGATGGAAGACCTCTACTTGTTAGATGGCAACCCCATACTCATACACATGGTTGGGTAAAGGTTATTATAGATGGGAGTTCGACGGGTGGTGTTTTTGGGAACTTAATATAGAGATTTCAATATGATGCTTAAGCTTCATTATAGATGGGAGCTGGACGGGCATATAGAGATTTAAAAGCTGCTAGAATGTTTAAAGCTGGGACTTTATCATATTCACTTAAATCTTATATATTTTATGCAGATGTATTTCAATTTTTAAAAGTTAAAATGGTGGCATTTTTTATGTGATATGAAAGGTTTTGAATGGTCTAAGTGTCAAAATTATGTAAAAACATAAGAATATTAAAGGTATGTATGTAAATTTTCTTTTTTTTTATTACGGTCAAATTGAAAAATAGAAACAAAATTGAAAATTTTTGAAAATTTTCGAACATTTCGAACGATTCAAACTAATTCCGAACAAATTGAACCGAACATGAACAAACCTTTCACGAACAATTTCGAACACGAGCCTATTTCAAATAAATTATATTTCAAACGAACCGAACACANCTATTATTTGCTGCCAAAGAGCTCCCATTTAAAAGCTGCTAGAATGTTTAAAGCTGGGACCTTATCATATTCACTTAAATCTTATATATTTTATGCAGATGTATTTCAATTTTTAAAAGTTAAAATGGTGGCATTTTTATGTGATATGAATGGTTTCAATGGTCTAAGTGTCAAAATTATGTAAAAACATAAGAATATTAAAGGTATGTATGCAAATTTCCTTTTTATTTATTACGGTCAAATTGAAAAATAGAAACAAAAATGAAAATTTTTTAAAATTTTCGAACATTTCGAACGATTCGAACAATTCAAACTAATTCCGAACAAATCGAACCGAACACGAACAAACCTTTCACGAACAATTTCGAACACGAGCCTATTTCAAACAAATTATATTTCAAACAAACCAAACATGAACACGAGCATTGTTCGTTCGTGTTCGGTTCGTTTACACCCCTATGGGTGAGTGAGTGAGTGGGAGAGAGAGAGAGAGACGGAGGGAGAGAGAGAGTGAGGGGGGGGGAGCATTAACTTGACTTTCTAGTAATGAATAAAGGTAAGCAGCAAAAATGGAGAATCCAAAAACCTTATAATTGGGAAAGGGAGAATCGTTTGCTTCAACCACCAGCCTCTCAGATAAAGGCACATCTCATTTTCATTCTTAGCTCTCCAACTCTTCTCTCATTCATTACAGGTAAACCATACCATTAAATTTTGTGCCTGAATAAGATTTTCAGCTGTTTTCTTTTTTCCATCTCATCCCTTGCAACTACAAGCAGGATCAGGTTTCAAGTTCTTATTTTTTAGCAGAAAAATTGCAGAGGGGGGGAGGGGGAAGCATCAACTTGACTTTCTAGTAATGAATAAAGGTAAGCAGCAAAAATGGAGAATCCAAAAACCTTATAATTGGGAAAGGGAGAATCGTTTGCTTCAACCACCAGCTTCTCAGATAAAGGCACATCTCATTTTCATGCTTAGCTCTCCAACTCTTCTCTCATTCATCAGGTAAACCATACCATTAAATTGTGTGCCTGAATAAGATTTTCAGCAGTTCTTTTTTTCATCTCATCCCTTGCAGCTACAGGCAGGATCAGGTTTCAAGTTCTTATTTTCTAGCAGAAAAATTGCACCTCTCAGGCATCATGCATATGATGTAGTTTCCCCTCAGGTACTTTCTATAATTTCTTGGTATGAATGTAAACTACAAATGTCAGTAAGATAAAGCAAGTTGTTTTTGTTTTCAGAACTATGCTGTAATCAAACCATGTTCATGGCCTCTATATATGAGTTGTATATGACGAAGAGAATTTTATCTACATTTCTCAGACTCAAAATCAATGATTATTATAGCTTTTGAATTAAAATTTGGGTTTTAGAACATCTGTTAATCACCTAACCTGATAAAGAAATTTGGACATCTGAAAATGAAAAACTAACTACATAGTAGACCTATAAAAACTAGGATGCACTACATACATACCACTTAAAGCTTGTCAAAGTTGCAGGTATGAGAAGATGATGTCTGTGATATCAGAAAAGAAGAACAAAATGATTTAAACCCACATTATATTAAGCTGTCATTAACTTCATTTTTTACGCAGATCCAGAACTTCATCAAGACGTTCAGCCCATACAGCTGCATGCTTCCTTTGATTCAAGAAATGTTAAAGTTTTTTATTATGTAATGACTGAAGCATCTCTCTCCCTCTCTCTACAAGTTTTGAAAGAGCAAGTGTAATTGGGAGTGACTGGTGCTTGTAAATAATTGAAATATTTTGGTGTGTGATATGCAAATACATAAGAATTGTGTGCTATACATGTTAATGCCCATTTTCTTTTTGGTTTTTTAGTTTTTCACATTTAGATGTTATTTAATTGTAGAATCCAAGTCATAATTTGGAATGATTGCTGCTTGTAAATAATTGAAACATTTACTTAGATTGTTGTTATTTTGAAGGTTGTTATCTGAGTTCTTTATAATATAGATAAGTGTTGTAGTTTTGAAGGATTGTATTTGCACTGATGAACACAAGTTTCAGTTCAAGGATTATATTCTGTATAGATGTACAAAATTTTAATAGTATTTTATGGTTTTATTATATCGGATCAAATCCACTTAAAAATTGTTTCGATCGGTCATTTTTCGATCAAAATTTGAGACACCAGGATGATGTCTCATCTTTGCTAGTGTTGAGTTCTATTAGTAATTTAATATTTATGGGCATTTACATACACACCACCCTATTTTTATGTATTTACATGTCTAACACAAATATTTTACATTTTACATTTTCACCATCCAAATCTTTTTTATCACATAAAAAATCACTATTTTAACTTTTAAAAACTTTAATACACATTTTCATGCATAGCGTGTTACGAAAAATGACGACAATAAAGCAAAAAACCGGATGGAGAAAATTATACAAGAAAATGTGACACAAGATTTACATGGTTCGGCAAATTGCCTACGTCCACGGAGTTGCAGATGATTTTATTTCTTCAAGGAAATTACGTCGTCGTTGATTCGACGATTACAAGAAAATAATTTTTTCTAGTTTCTTTCTTCTCTGTCTTTCCTCTCTCTCTCTCTCTCCTCTCTCTAAAGCCACGTGAGAAAGGACAAAACAAAAAAAAACAAATTTTATTTCTGCTAAAAAGCTGAAGGAAGGGGAAACAAAGAAGCAGCCTTTCGTACCCTGCTTTTTTTTTTCTTCAGCCACAGGAGAGGGTTTGGAAGTGGTGTGCTTAAGAGAGTTAGCTTAGCTTTTATAATAATCAGAAAAAACACAATCAATGCATTAAATGATCCACGCAGAGAGCATCCCTCGCAAATCCTTCCCGCGATTCCGCGGTTTCGCGGAGAGAGAAAAACGGGAGGCGGGAAGCACAAGGAAAGCGAGAAACATTATTTAGGAAGTTAGTTAATCAAATAATTAACACTAATGATTTCCCAAATAAAGAAGTGCACAAGGCTCCACATCCTCAACAATTCTCCCACGTGGAGACTGGGACACTGACTGCACTATCACTGGCTGTATCACCATTTTTCCTCAAACGTGACATTCTCTACCTCTGTAACTCAAAACCACTGTTTTCAAGCTAGAAGATCAACTGAAGTCGAGCACAACTTCAGTTTCTCAAGTGTAACGCCCTTGGTCAACATATCAGCAGGGTTCTTGATTCCATAAATTTTCTCAAGTAGTAACTGTTCGTCATCTAACAGTGATTAAATAAAGTGATATCTGATTTGAATGTGCTTGGTTCTGGATTGAAATGCTGGATTTTTGGCAAGGAATATGACACTCTGGCTATCACTATAGAGAATGTCCTTTTGAACCTCCTTACCAAATTCCGCCAAGAAATTCTGCAGCCGTATCATCTCCTTAGTAGCCTCTGACACTGCAACATAATCAGCCTCTGTAGTGGACAAAGAAACTGTCTTTTGTAGATTAGAGCCTCATGACACTGCAGTACCGCCAAGAGTATAAACATAACCTGTAGTACTCTTCCTACTGTCAATGTCTCCAGCTAAATCTGCATCAACACAACCATTTACCTCTAGGCTCTTTCCTGAGAAACACAAACAGGTTTCTCAGGAGCCTTTTAAGTATCTCAAAATCCACTTCACAGCTTCTCAATGTTCCTTCATTGGATTGCTTATGTATTTGTTCACAACTCTCACTGTATGGGCAATATCCGGCTGGTACATACCATAACATACATAAGTGAACCAATAGTTGAAGCGTAAGAAACCTTACTCATGTAGTCTTGTTCCTCCTCTGACTTGGGTGATTGATTTTTGCTGAGTCTGAAGTGACTGCCTAAAGGTGTGCCAACTGGCTTGGCCTTGTTCATATTGAACCTGCTAAGCACCTTTTTCACATATTCGGCCTGTGAAAGTTTCAACATGCCTTTGACTCGATCTCTAACAATATAAATCCTACATTGCAAAGTGCTATGACATATGCTTCTTCATATTATTAATCTCATATATGCTGGCCCCTGCAATAAGCATATCATCCACATACAACAACAGGATGATATAGGAATGGTTAAAGTACATGACATAGCAACAGTGATCTACCCGGCATCTCTTGAACCGCGCATTGAGCATGAATTTATCAAACTTTTGTACCATTGTCTGAGAGCTTATTTCAGACCATACAAGCTCTTTTTCAGTCTGCAAACTAAGTCTTCTTTTCCTTGTACCACGAACCCTTCAGGCTGGTGCATATAAATGTCTTCTTCAAGCTCTTCATGAAGAAAAATTGTCTTCACATCTAATTGCTCCAAGAATAGATCTTCGGTAGCAACCATAGCCGGAACTATCCTAATGGTTGTAAGATTTACCACAGGAAAAAAGATCTCAGAGTAATCAATACCCTGTTTTGTTGAAAGTCTTTTGCAACAAGTATGGCTTTGTACATTTTACTGTCAATAAGCTCAGCATTCACCCTGTACACCCACTTGTTGTGCAAAGCCTTCTTCTCTGGTGAATGTTCTGTCAGCTCCCATGTCTGGTTTTCTAATAGGGAATCCATCTCCTCCTTCATGACCAGCTCCAACTTGCTAGAATTTTCATCTGTTAAGGTTTCTTCATAGCTCTATGGTTCCCCACTGTCTATCAACAAGATGTAATTTAAAGTTGGTAACACTGTGGCGAACGCCTGCTCCTGACTGACCTACGAACGACGGCTGGAGTAGTAAATGACTCTAAACCTAGCTGCGGAATAATAGGAATGGATGCCCCGGACTCATTCTCCTCGTCATTCCAATCTCCGCCCTGTTCTGTGACCTCTAGTAGATTGTCATAATCTATGAACTCTGACTCCTGAGGAGCTACTTCAGATTTTGTACTAGCCTTGTCCTTGTACATTATCTTCTCATTAAAGACCACATTCTTACTTTTGATGATCTTCCGATCCTGATCATCCCAGAAACAATAACCAAATGTTTCATCTACATAACCAATGAAATAACATTTCTTTTACTTAGCATCAAGCTTGATACGTACATCAAGATTTATTAGAACATAAGAAAGACAACCAAAAGTCTTAAGATGAAAAAATTTGACCTCTTTGCCGCTCCAGACCTCCTCAGGTAATTTACAGTCTAATGGAACAGATGGTCCTCTGTTGATCAGGTAAATTGCAGTGCTGACCGCATCTGCCTAGAAGGTTGGTGATAGTCATGTGTGCAATCTCATGCTCCTAGCACACTCATTGATGGTCCTGTTCATGAGTCTACAACTCCATTTTGCTGTGGTGTCCCTGGAATAGTCTTCTCCATTCTGATACCTTGAGCTGCACAGTATTCCTTGAACCCACCATCAATGTACTCACCACCATTGTCAGATCTCAAGCATTTCAGTTTTAGATCTGTCTTCGTTTCAACCATGGCCTTCCAAGTTTTGAACACAAAAAATAAATCAGATTTATGCTTCATAAAGTACTCATACCTTTCTGTTGTGGTCATCTATGAATGTGATGTAATAGCAAGAGCCTCCAAGAGATGCCAATGGGGAAGGCCCCCACACATCAGTGTGTACCAGTTCTAATTTCATGCCTTTGACACCCTGCCACCTTTCAGGAAACTGACCTTCTTCTGCTTCCCCATGATGCAACTTTCACACATGCTGAAATCAACGGACTTCAGTTCTGGTAGCTTGCCTCTGGACTGAAGCTCTTTCATACCTCTCACTCATGTGTCCAAATCTGCAATGCCGCATATCTGTTGTGTTCTCTGCAATTGTGGTATCAACATTGTTAATTAGACCAGTTGTCATATATAGCGTACCAGTCTTCTTATCCCGAGCCAGTATCAGTGCTCCTTTAGTAACCTTACAGGTGTTATCATAAAACACTATTGAATGACCTTCCTCATCAAGTTGCCCAACAAATATGAGATTATTTTTCAGTTCAGGAATGTGTCTAACCTTTTGCAGGATCCATTTATTTCTGTTAGAGAGTGTCATTTCAACAACTTTCATCCCTACCACGTTCAAATCTGCTCCATCAGCCAGGTACACTTTCCCAAAGTCACCTGAAACATAGTTTCTCATTAACTTCCGGTGGGAAGATATGTGAAAAAAAGCCCCCGAGTCAAGTGTCCAGTCGTCAACAGAGTTATGAACTGCAAGTAATAATGCACCATACACTTCTTTAGTTACAGCGTTAGCACTGACGTTCTCCATCTTCTTAGGATTTTTACAGTTTCTTTTTATATGGTCAGTTTTGCCACAATTCCAGCAGGTTACTTGCTGACTAGACTTTGACTTGCTCTTGCTTCTATGCTTTGATTTCGACCTTCTTCTGTTTGAGTTCTTGTCCAATGATCTCCCTCTGGAATCAACATTCAGTGTTGAACTTGAACCTGAGGTCTCGCCAGAATCTTTCCTGCGCACCTCTTCAACAAAAATCAAGTCACGAATATCATCATATTTCAGTTTGGTTTTACCTGTAGAGTTGCCAACTGTCATCCTCATTGTTTCACAGTTATTTGGTAATGAAACCAACAATATCAACGCATGTATCTCATCGTCAAAATCAATTTCAACGGACGATAATTGATTTGAGATAGTGTTGAAATCATTCCAATGTTGAACAACCGACACACCTTCCACCATCTTCAAGTTGAATAACTTTTTCATCAAATGCACCTTATTATTCGCCGATAGTTTTTCATACATATCTGATAAGGCCGTCATAAGATCTATCGTCGTCATCTCTCCTTGATCCAACAGATTTCAATCAGCCTCTTCCATCTTCTCCGGTCGCTTTCCTAGTAGTGGAAGATGAGTTTCTTCCCATAGAGGTAATCCTATCCGCATCCTTCAATATCCAAAATCCGTGCGATCGAACTTCTCGATCCCTGAAACATTCACTTCGTCTCCGGCCATCGTTCTTCCTCAGATCCGAACCGGAGTTTTGATACCAATTGTTATGAAAAATGATGATAATAAAGCGAAAAACCGGATCGAGAAATTACACAAGAAAAGACGACACAAGATTTACGTAATTCGGCAAATTGCTTATGTCCACAGAGTTGCAGAGGATTTTATTTCTTCGAAGAAATTACGTCGTCATTGATTCGACGATTACAAGAAAATAATTCTTTCTGGTTTATTTCTTCTCTCCCTTTCCTCTCTCTCTCTCTCTACTCTCTCTAAAGCCACATGAGAAAGGACAAAACAAAAAAAAACTTGAAAGGACAAAACAAAAAAAAACTTTCTTTTCTGTCAAAAAGCTGAAGGAAGGGGAAACAAAGAAGCAGCCTTTCGTACCCTGCTCTTTTTTTCTTCAGCCGCAGGAGAGAGGGTCTAGAAGTGGTGTGTGCTTAAGAGAGTTCTCTTAGCTTTTATAATGATCAGAAAAAACACAATTAAGTAAATGCATTAAATGATCCACGCATAGAGCATCCCTTGCGAATCCTTCCCGCGACTTCGCGGTTCCGCGTAGAGAGAAAAACGGGAGGCGGGAAGCACTGGGAAAGCGGGAAACATTATTTGGGAAGTTAATTAGTCACATAATTAACATTAATGATTTCCTAAATAAAGAAGTGCACAGGACTCCACATCCTCAACATAGGTAAAGTGGTATGTAAAATTTCAAAGCTGATGGTACAAAATAGCAATTCAATCACAAGTAAAAGGATTAAATGGCTATACTTTGTTAAATGCAGGCATCGGGCTAGAAGCTTTGGGCTCATAAAAATTCTCTTGACAAGCACCAAGAGAGAAAATTTTGATAAAACAATATTGATTATAATATTGAATACATACACAAGGAACGACAACTTTTTCAACAAATAAAGCTTGCAAACACTTTGACAATGACAATGACACATTACAATAATTCCTACACATTCTTTGACAATATATAAAATATATCATAGTTACAATGATCACTCCAATCAATATCTTCAAATAAAATAAGACAGCGTAGAAATTCTTTCTGACTATATCATCATACNGACCTCAGCCGATCTTTCTCCTCCGGCTGCTCCTTCGCTCAAGATTGTGAAAAGCTCGCCGCTCTCCTCTCACGCCGCTCTCCTCTCAAGAAAGCACGAGACCGCAGCCGATCTTTCTCTTCCGGCTGCTCCTTCTCTCAAGATCATGAAAAGCTCGCCGCTCTCCTGTCACGGAAGCACGAGAACACAGCCGATCTTTCTCCTCCTGCTGCTCCTTCTCTCAAGACCGAGACCATCTTCTTCTATCAAAATCGCGAAAATCTTCTCTCGGTGAAAACTTGTCTCAAAATCGCGAAAATTTGTCTCGATGAGAGCTTAGAGTTGATNTTATCTACATTTCTCAGACTCAAAATCAATGATTATTATAGCTTTTGAATTAAAATTTGGGTTTTAGAACATATGTTAATCACCTAACCTGATAAAGAAATTTGGACATCTGAAAATGAAAGACTAACTACATAGTAGACCTATAAAAACTAGGATGCACTACATACATACCACTTAAAGCTTGTCAAAGCTGCAGGTATGAGAAGATGATGTCTGTGACATCAGAAAAGAAAAACAAAATGATTCAACCCACATTAAATTAAGCTGTCATTAACTTCATTTTTTACGCAGATCCAGAACTACATCAAGACGTTCAGCCCATACAGCTTCATGCTTTCTTTGATTCAAGAAATGTGAGTTTTTTATTTTGTAATGACTAAAGCATCTCTCTCCCTTTCTCTACAAGTTTTGAAAGAGCAAGTGTAATTGGGAGTGACTGGTGCTTGTAAATAATAGAAATGTTTTGGTGTGTGATATGCAAATACATAAGAATTGTGTGATATACATGTTAATGCCCATTTTCTTTTTGGTTTTTTATTTTTTCACATTTAGATGTTATTTAATTGTAGACTCGAAGTCATAATTTGGAATGATTGCTGCTTGTAAATAATTGAAACATTTACTTAGATTGTTGTTATTTTGAAGGTTGTTATCTGAGTTCTTTATAATATAGATAAGTGTTGTAGTTTTGAAGGATTGTATTTGCACTGATGAACACAAGTTTCAGTTCAAGGATTATATTTTGTATAGATGTAAAAAATTTTAATAGTATTTTATGGTTTTATTATATTGGATCAAATCCACTTAAAAGTTGTTTCGATCGGTCATTTTTCGATCAAAATTTGAGACACCGTCTCATCTTTGCTAGTGTTGAGTTCTATTAGTAATTTAATATTTATGGGCATTTACATACACACCACCCTATTTTTATGTATTTACATGTCTGACACAAATATTTTACATTTTACATTTTCACCATCCAAATCTTTTTTATCACATAAAAAATCACTATTTTAACTTATAAAAACTTTAATACACATTTTCATGCATAGCTTGTTACGAAAAATGACGACAATAAAACGAAAAACCGGATATAGAAAATTACACAAGAAAATGTGACACAAGATTTACATGGTTCGTCAAATTGCCTACGTCCACGGAGTTGCAGATGATTTTATTTCTTCAAGGAAATTACGTCGTCGTTGATTCGACGATTACAAGAAAATAATTTTTTTCTAGTTTCTTTCTTCTCTCCCTTTCCTCTCTCTCTCTCCTCTCTCTAAAGCCACGTGAGAAAGGACAAAACAAAAAAAAACAAACTTTCTTTCTGCTAAAAAGCTGAAGAAAGGGGAAAATAAGAAGCAGCCTTTCGTACCCTGCTTTTTTTTTCTTCAGTCGCAGGAGAGAGGGGCCGGAAGTGGTGTGCTTAAGAGAGTTAGCTTAGCTTTTATAATAATCAGAAAAAACACAATCAATGCATTAAATGATCCACGCGGAGAGCATCCCTCACGAATCCTTCCCGTGATTCTGCGGTTCCGCGGAGAGAGAAAAACGGGAGGCGGGAAGCACAAGGAAAGCGAGAAACATTATTTAGGAAGTTAATTAATCAAATAATTAACACTAATGATTTCCCAAATAAAGAAGTGCACAAGGCTCCACATCCTCAACAATTCTCCCACGTGGAGACTGGGACACTGACTGCACTATCACTGGCTATATCACCCTTTTTCCTCAAATGTGACATTCTCCACCTCTGTAACTCAAAACCCCTGTTTTCAAGCTAGAAGACCAACTGAAGTCGAGCACAACTTCAATTTCTCAAGTGTAACGCCCTTGGTCAACATATCAGCAGGGTTTTTGCTTCCACAAATTTTCTCAAGTAGTAACAATTCGTCATCTAACAGTGATCGAATAAAGTGATATCTGATTTGAATGTGTTTAGTTCTGAATTGAAATGCTGGATTTTTGGCAAGGAATATGACACTCTGGCTATAACTATAGAGAATTCCCTTTTAAACCTCCTTACCAAATTCTGCCAAGAAATTCTGCAGCCGTATCATCTCCTTAGTAGCCTCTGACACTGCAACATACTCAGCCTCTGTAGTGGACAAAGAAACTGTCTTCTGTAGATTAGAGCCCCATGACACTGCAGTACCGCCAAGAGTATAAACATAACCTGTAGTACTCTTCCTACTGTCAATGTCTCCAACTAAATCTGCATCAACACAGCCATGTACCTCGAGGCTCTTTCCTGAGAAACACAAACAGGTTTCTCAGGAGCCTTTTAAGTATCTCAAAATCCACTTCACAGCTTCCCAATGTTCCTTCCCTGGATTGCTTATGTATTTGTTTACAACTCTCACTGCATGAGAAATATCCGGTCTGGTACATACCATAACATACATAAGTGAACCAGTAGCTGAAGCGTAAGAAACTTTACTCATGTAGTCTTGTTCCTCCTCTAACTTGGGTGACTGATTTCTGTTGAGTCTGAAGTGACTGCCTAAAGGTGTGTCAACTGGTTTGGCCTTGTTCATATTGAACCTGCTAAGCACCTCTTTCACATATTCGGCCTGTGAAAGTTTCAACATGCCTTTGACTCGATCTCTAACAATACAAATCATTCATTGCAAAGTGCTATGACATCTGCTTCTTCATATTATTAATCTCATAAATGTTGACCCCTGCAATAAGCATATCATCCACATACAACAACAAGATGATATAAGAATGTTTAAAGTACATGACATAGCAACAGCGATCTGCCTGGCATCTCTTGAACCAGGTATTGAGCATGAATTTATCAAAAAATTGAACAATTGTCTGGGAGCTTGTTTCAGACCATACAGGCTCTTTTTTAGTCTGCAAACTAAGTCTTATTTTCCTTGTACCACGAACCCTTCAGGCTGGTGCATATAAATGTCTTCTTCAAGCTCTCCATGAAGAAAAGTTGTCTTCACATCTAATTGCTCCAAGAATAGATCTTCGGTAGCAACCATAGCCAGAACCATCCTAATGGTTGTAAGATTTACCACAGGAGAAAAGATCTCAGAGTAATCAATACCCTGCTTTTGTTGAAAGTCTTTTGCAACAAGTCTGGCTTTGTACCTTTTATTGTCAATAAGCTCAGCATTCACCCGGTACACCCACTTGTTGTGCAAAGCCTTCTTCTCTGGTGGATGTTCTGTCAGCTCTCGTGTCTGATTTCCTAATAGGGAATCCATCTCCTCTTCATGACCAGCTCCCACTTGCTAGAATTTTCATCTGTTAAGGTTTCTTCATAGCGCTGTGGTTCCCCACTGTCTGTCAACAAGATATAGTTTAAAGTTGGTAACACTCTGGCGAACGCCTGCTCCTGACTGACCTACGAACGGCGGCTGGAGTAGTAAATGACCCTAAACCTAGCTGCGGAATAATAGGAATGGGTGCCCCGGACCCATTCTCCTCGTCATTCTCATCTCCGCCTTGTTCTGTGACCTCTGGTAGATTGTCATAATCTATGAACTCTGACTCCTGAGGAGCTACTTCAGATTTTTTACTAGCATTGTCCTTGTACATTATCTTCTCATTAAAGACCACATTTTTGCTTCTGATGATCTTCCGATCCTGATCATCCCAGAAACGATAACCAAATGTTTCGTCTCCATAACCAATGAAATAACTTTTCTTTGGCTTAGCATCAAGCTTGATACGTACATCAATATTGATTAGAACATAAGAAAGACAACCAAAAGTCTTAAGATGAAAAAATTTGACCTCTTTGCCGCTCCAGATCTACTCAGGTAATTTACAGTCTAATGGAACAGATTGTCCTCTATTGATCAGGTAAATTGCAGTGCTGACCGCATCTGCCTAGAAGGTTGGTGGTAGTCATGCGTGCAATCTCATGCTCCTAGCACACTCATTGATGGTTCTGTTCATGCGTCTACAACTCCATTTTGTTGTGGTGTCCCTGGAATAGTCTTCTCCATTCCGATACCTTGAGCTGCACAGTATTCCTTGAACCCACCATCAATGTACTCACCACCATTGTCAGATCTCAAGCATTTCAGTTTTAGATCTGTCTTCGTTTCAACCATCGCCTTCCAAGTTTTGAACACAAAAAATAAATCAGATTTATGCTTCATAAAGTACTCATACCTTTCTGCTGTGGTCATCTATGAATGTGATGTAATAGCAAGAGCCTCTAAGAGATGTCACTAAGGAAGGCCCCCACACATCGGTGTGTACCAGTTCTAATTTTCATGCCTTTGACACCCTGCCACCTTTCAGGAAACTGGTCTTCTTCTGCTTCCCCACGATGCAACATTCACACATGTTGAAATCAACGGACTTCAGTTCTGGTAGCTTGCCTCTAGACTGAAGCTCTTTCATACCTCTCACTCATGTGTCCAAATATGCAATGTCACATATCTGCTGTGCTCTCTGCAACTGTGGTATCAACATTGTTAATTAGACCAGTTGTCATATATAGCGTACCAGTCTTCTTATCTCGAGCCAGTATCAGTGCTCTTTTAGTAACCTTCCAGGTGTTATCATAGAACACTACTGAATGACCTTCCTCATCAAGCTGCCCAACAAATATGAGATTCTTTTTCAGTTCAGGAATGTGTCTAACCTTTTGCAGGATCCATTTGTTTTTGTTAGAGTGTAATTTCAACATCTTCCATCCCTACCACGTTCAAATCTGCTCCATCAGCCAGGTACACTTTCCCGAAGTCACCTGAAACATAGTTTCTCATTAACTTTCGATGGGAAGATATGTGAAAAGAAGCCCCCAAGTCCAGTATCCAATCGTCAACAGAGTTATGAACTGCAAGTAATAATGCATCATGCACTTCTTTAGTTATAGCGTTAGCACTGACGTTCTCCATCTTCTTAGAATTTTTATAGTTTCTTTTTATGTAGTCAGTTTTACCACAATTCCAGCAGGTTACTTGCTGACCAGAATTTGACTTGCTCTTGCTTCTATGCTTTGATTTTGACCTTCTTCTGTTTGAGTTCTTGTCCAATGATCTCCCTCTGGAATCAACATTCAGTGCTGAACTTGAACCTGAGGTCTCGCCAGAATCTTTCCTGCGCACCTCTTCAGCAAAAATCAAGTCACGAATATCATCATATTTCAGTTTGGTTTTACCTGTAGAGTTGCCAACTGTCATCCTCATTGTTTCACAGTTATTTGGTAATGAAACCAACAATATCAACGCATGTATCTCATCGTCAAAATCAATTTCAACGGACGATAATTGATTTGAGATAGTGTTGAAATCATTCAAATGTTGAACAACCGACACACCTTCACCATCTTCAATTTGAATAACTTTTTCATCAAGTGCACCTTGTTATTTGCCGATAGTTTTTCATACATATCTGATAAGACCGCCATAAGATCTATCGTCGTCATCTTTCCTCGATCCAACAGATTTCAATCAGCCTCTTCCATCTTCTCCGGTCGCTTTCCTAGTAGTGGAAGATGAGTTTCTTCCCATAGAGGTAATCTTATCTGCATCCTTCAATATCCAAAATCCGTGCGATCGAACTTCTTGATCCCTGAAACCTTCACTTCGTCTCCGGCCATCGTTTTTCCTCAGATCCGAACAGGGGTTTTGATACCAATTGTTATGAAAAATGATGATAATAAAGCGAAAAACCGGATTGAGAAATTACACAAGAAAAGACAACACAAGATTTACGTAATTCGGCAAATTGCTTATGTCCACAGAGTTGCAGAGGATTTTATTTCTTAGAAAAAATTACGTCGTCATCGATTCGACGATTACAAGAAAATAATTCTTTCTGGTTTCTTTTTTCTCTCCCTTTCCTCTCTCTCTCTCTCCTCTCTCTAAAGCCACATGAGAAAGGACAAAACAAAAAAAAAACTTTCTTTTCTGTCAAAAAGTTGAAGGAAGGGGAAACAAAGAAGCAGCCTTTCGTACCCTGCTCTTTTTTTCTTCAGCCGCAGGAGAGAGGGTCTAGAAGTGGTGTGTGCTTAAGAGAGTTCGCTTAGCTTTTATAATGATAAAAAAAAACACAATTAAGTAAATGCATTAAATGATCCACGCAGAGAGCATCTCTCGCGAATCCTTCCCGCGACTTTGCGGTTCCGCGTAGAGAGAAAAACGGGAGGCGGGAAGCACTGGGAAAGCGGAAAACATTATTTGGGAAGTTAATTAATCACATAATTAACATTAATGATTTCCCAAATAAAGAAGTGCACAGGGCTCCACATCCTCAACATAGGTAAAGTGGTATGTAAAATTTCAAAGCTAATGGTACAAAATAGCAATTCAATCACAAGTAAAGGATTAAATGGCTATAATTTGTTAAATGCAGGCATCGGGCTAGAAGCTTTGGGCTCATAAAAATTCTCTTGACAAGCACCAAGAGAGAAAATTTTGATAAAACAATATTGATTATAATATTGAATACATACACAAGGAACGACAACTTTTTCAACAAATAAAGCTTGCATACACTTTGACAATGACAATGACACATTACAATAATTCCTCACATTCTTTGACAATATTTAAAATATATCATAGTTACAATGATCACTCCAATCAATATCTTCAAATAAAATAAGACAGCCTAGAAATTCTTTCTGACTATATCATCATACTTTTTAGCTATATTGTCATGCTCACACAGAAGACATAAGATGTTGTTGATTGGTGGTTCGTCTTCATCGATCCATTGGAAAAAATCACAATCACTTTCTTTTTTTATTTTGTGGGCAACGACAAAATCTTCTTCCTTTATTTTTACCCTTCTAAGTTGTACATATAACAAATTGCAATTTGCATTCACTATAAACTTGGGCATGACAAAGAACACTTGCAATGGCAAAAGATTGACTAAAGCTCATTTATGTAAACACAGCAAATGCTACTTAGTTTTTATGACTTTCCTCTCCAATGAAAACATTTTAAAATGTGTTATGCTAGCATTTATAACATAAGTTGCTAATATGAAAAATATATTCACAATTTAATGTCAAAATAACAAAACTAGTCTTTTACTCGGGACACAGATTATAAATATGATTAAAAAAAAAATTTAGTTTCCATTATAATACGNATATGAAAAATATATTCACAATTTAATGTCAAAATAACAAAACTAGTCTTTTACTCGGGACACAGATTATAAGTATGATTAAAAAAAAATTTAGTTTCTATTATAATACATGCATATACTTCGATCAAATTGCCAAAAAATGAGACAAAAGCAAATGTAATGTTGATAGGTGTTGACTTCCGATGCATATTAAAATACTTTTTATAAAACTTTTTAATCTAACATTAGTGAGAGGTGTAACTTATAGGTGTTCAGCAGATGGGTTCAGTAGGAAGTGCCATAATAGAATGTACAAGAGGCTTTAAAGTTCCAAACATAGGCGTCATCATTCATTGGTTGGAAATAATTTAAATTACTTCCGATTGGCTTGTATGCAGTTTGTAAAGTTTAATAGTTAGAATCACTTTAGACCAAAACCCNTTCAGTAGGAAGTGCCATAATAGAATGTACAAGAGGCTTTAAAGTTCCAAACATAGGCGTCATCATTCATTGCTTGGAAATAATTTAAATTACTTCCGATTGGCTTGTATGCAGTTTGAAAAGTTTAATAGTTAGAATCACTTTAGACCAAAACCCCCACTTTGCTTTTTTTGTTTAAACATAAATGTCAATTGATGGGCATGGTTATTGTTAAAGTATTTTGAGACTAAGGTAGCAGGCGCAATTTATATTTAGCCCAGTGCAACTAAAACTTGCGCCAGAGAAAAATGACTTGCTGAAACTGCAAAATGCTGAAGTAGAAAAACAAATTCCAAAAAAAAATCATTAAAAAAATTTGAAATAGAAGTGTCACATAAAAGAAAATGAAGTCCAAATTGCTCATTCAACATCATAAAATCATCTGGTCATACATATATGTCAAATTTACCAAACTAGAATTATATCTCCATCTGGAAATAATCCCAAAAAGCAAGACAAGAGGTACAACCTTATAAGTCAAACCAAAGGTGAAAATAGCAGCAGTTATTGAAGCAATAAATTGTATAAATATAATTCAAACAAAAAAAAAATCAATCATAGCAAGTGTTTGTAAAATATACCAGAATTTTCAACAAAGTTCATCATAATTTATTGATTTCCAATCTGCCTCTTCATTTCAAGAACTGTTGACCAGTATCATTCATAAGCTTCTGTCAATTAGATTATCACAGAAAGAAAAATGGTTCTGGCACTTTAAATTAAAAAAAAAATTATATAAAAATGGTTCCTAGTGGGAGGGTGGGTTTGAAAAATAGAGGACTTGACAGAAAAGAAAACCAAAAAAAAAAAGTGAACCAATTGCACATTTGACAATTACCTTGGAGGCTTTTCGATGAAGCAATTTCCAAATGCTTTTAGATGAAGCAACATTTGAGTGATGAGAGATGAGGAAATGGGGAGATGGAAACGGAGCCTAACACGGGAAGGAGCCATGGATGGAGGCGAACTTGTCGTGGTTCCCTACCAAGTGAAGAGTTCNAGAGATGAGGAAATGGGGAGATGGAAACGGAGCCTAACACGGGAAGGAGCCATGGATGGAGGCGAACTTGTCCTGGTTCCCTGCCAAGTGAAAACTTACGCCTTTATTGAAAACCGAAAGTCAGTTTTCCACTATGAAAAGAAAAAGAAATAAACTGCCGGCAATTATAGATTTGGTAACTGCTCTATCATTCAACTCTCGTTGCAGTTCACGTCGTTGCAGTTCACGAACACGGGGAATTATCAAACCTTTTGTGTTTGATGGACTTGATGTATATCACCTATTTGGTAATTATTGATTATTGATTTTCTCTAGTAATGTTCTTGTGAAGAACTTTATGTACCTATTAAATTGATTAGTGGTGTTTAAGTGGCTTACGAGTCCCGTGATTTTTACTCTATTTGAATGGGTTTTCATGCTAAAATATTGTGTTGTTTTTTGTGCCATATTTGATAGATTCCTTTGTGCATGTGCTAGTGGTGTTGTGGAATTTTGGCTTGTTTATTTTGAGTAAGCAATATTAGATATAAGTTGTTCAGGGATTATTTTGTGCTACCCAAATGAAGGAGTCTACTAATAATAACAATACAATGACTAAGCTTATAAAAATCAATTACTCAATTTGGGAGTCACTTTTGGAGGACTTGCTAGTTGTTTGGACATTGAAGATACACTTTTAGGTGATAAGGGCAAGCCAACAGAGAAGTTTGATAAGGATTGGGCTAAGTTGAATAGAAAAGTTATTAGCAAGGCTCGACAATGGGTTAACAATAGTGTTTATCGGCATGTCACTAAAAAGACAAATGCCAACAAGCTTTGAGAAATTCTAAAGGAGTTGTATGAAACAAATGCATATAACAAGTCATTTCTTTTCAAAAAATTCATGTATCTCAAATACACTAATAACATTGTAGCTTCTGATCACATCAATATTTTTCAGAGGAAATTGAATTAATCAACTGCGTTGGATATGAAGTTAGAAGATGAGGTTCTTGCATTGTGTTTGATCAGTTCCTAACCAAAAAATTGGGAGACCCTCGTTGTTTCTTTTAGCAATTACACTCCAAATGGAATTCTTACTTTGAAGATGGTGAAAGAGATTATGTTAGCTAAAAAAAACAGAAAGAATGAGTGAGGGATAATGACACAAAGTTAGGTGTTAGCTCCAAAGAAACAAAGTAGAAGCAATAATGGAGGTCTTAAGGGTCGTGAAAGTTTGGATAGATCATTCGGAAAATCTCAAACATGGAATGAGTTAAGTTGTTTTCACTGTGATGAATTAGGGCATAAACGGGCTATAGGTTGATTGTTAAAAAGAGAACACAAGTAGAAGCAGAAAGAAAAAAAAAAAAGAAATGATGCTAATATATTAGTTACCACAGATGGGGATGTTATTATTCTTTGTGATAACATCGGTATTAATATCA
The DNA here is from genome assembly GCA_002079205.1 of Phalaenopsis hybrid cultivar. NCBI lineage: Eukaryota > Viridiplantae > Streptophyta > Magnoliopsida > Asparagales > Orchidaceae > Phalaenopsis > Phalaenopsis hybrid cultivar. The sequence goes on along the minus strand of JXCR01049694.1, from coordinate 13,716 downwards.
CATGTCAGAATTTTCATTGGATAGTTGATTCTGGTGCTTCATATCATATTACTTCTCACATGACATGGTTTCTATCTATAATGGTGGTAGTAATGTGAAGATGAGGAATGATGCATAATGCAAAATTGTGAGCATGGGTGATGTCTACTTGATTACTGATGTTGGATGTCAATAATATTTGAAGAATGTGAGGCATGTTCTAAAGATCTGCTTGAATTTGATCTCCATCGGTTAACTCGATATTGAAGGATACCATACCTACTTTGTTGAAGGTAAATGGAAGCTCACTAAGGGTCTTTGGGGGTTGATTGAGGAAAGAAGCATAGTTCTTTTTATTTGAAAGAGGCTTAGTCTTATGGGGAGAAGTGATGCAATGAACGAATCATCGACACAATTATGTCATATGTGACTCAGGCACATGTGTCAAAATTGAATGAAGATGGTCTTCTAGAAACACCTTATTCCTAACCTGAAGTATACACAATTGGAGGTATGTACTCATTGCTTGGCTGGTAAATAATATCGAGTAGTGTCTACAACTCTCCCTTCATCTAGAAAGCAAATGTGTTAAATTTGGTGTATACCGATATCTGTTCTATGGCTACTAAGAGTCTTGGTGGCGCTCGTTATTATATTAATTACATTAATGATCATTCTAGAAAAGTATGGGCTTGCACATTGAAATCTAAAGACCAGAATTTCAATTTATTCAAGATTTTTTTGGTGTTAGTCAAGAAGGAAACTAGAAAAAGCTGAAGTGTGTCCGTTCAGATATTGGTGGTGAGTACGGGGGCAATTGAGGAATACTGCAGAATTTATGGGATCAAACTTAAGAAGATAGAGTGAAAAACTCCTAAGCATAACAAAGTTGCTAAGATGATGAACTGCACAAATAATGACAAGATTCGTTGCATGTTTTCTCATTCAAAATTGTCAAAGTGTTTTATGGAGAGGCTATCAGATTGGTGGTTGACTTGATGAGTCTTTCACCTTCATTTCCTTTGAATCATGACATAACACAAAGGTTTAGACAGGGCAAGATGTTTCATATGGGCACTTAATAGTTTTTGGTTGTAAAGCATTTGTCCATTTTTAGAGACAAGAGGTCTAAACTTGGTAGTAAAACAAAGCAGTGCATATTCATTGGGTACAACCAAAAGGAATTTGATTATAGATTTTGGGATCCAATTAGAAAGAAAGTTAATAGAAGCAGAGATGTTGTTTTCTTTGAAGATAAGACCATTGCAGATTTTGACAAATTAATTGAGTCAAAGTCTAACAGTACAGAATATGTTGATTCAAGTTTAACTCACCCATATACAACGCATGGTAAAGTTGACAGAGTTACACATGTAGATGAGTCACTTCAAACTGGTAATGATCAAATTGATGAGATCCGAGAAGAGGCACCGGTTAAAACTTTATTAATAAGATACAACAAAGAGAGATAAACTTCTAGGAGATATTCTACAAGTGAAGTTGTGATGTTTACTGAGGTGAGAGAGCCAGAGACTTGTCTGGAGGTTTTGTCACATGAGAGAAAAGAAGGGCGGTTGAGTGTAATGGTAGATGAGATAAGATCCTTGCATGAGAACCACAATTATGATATGGTGAAATTACCAAAGGGCATAAAAATATTTAAGGAACAAATGGGTATTTAGACTGAATTCAGAGGAAATTTGCACATAGCTAAACTACAAAGCAAGGTTGTGAAGAGATTCGGCCAGACAAGTTTGTCGACTTTGATGAAATTTTCTCACAAGTTGTGAAGATGAGCTCAATCTAAGTTGTACTAGGATTAGCAACTAGTTTCAAATTAACAACATGATGTAAAGACAACCTTTCTTCAAGGTGATCTAAAGGAGGAGATTTACTTGGAGCAGCCCAAGAGACTTAGAGACAAAGGAAAAAAAAATCTTGTTTGTAGATTGAGAAAATTTTTTTGATGGGCTTAAGCAATAACTAAGGTTGTAGTATCAAAAATTTGATATCTTTATTGAAACAAATGAGTATCATAAAATTACTTCTGACCATTGTGTTTTTATAACAAAATTTTCTGATAGTAATCTAGCAATTCTCTTAATATATGTTGATGATATGTTGATCATTGGTCATGATGTGACTACGAATGAGAAGCTCAAGAGAGAACTCAATAAATCTTATGCAATGAAAGATTTAGGTCTAACAAAGCAAGTACTTTGAGTGAGGACTAGTTGTGACGGAAAGATGAACTGACTATGGTTATCTCAATAGTGATACATAGAGAAAGTTCTTTAAAGAATCAATATGAGCAATGTGAAACTTGTTATATCTCCACTTATAGGCCAGTTTTAACTTAGTATTAAGCAATTTCTTACAAGTGAAAATGAGAGGCAGAAATGAAGAATGTGTCTTATGCATTTGTTGTGGGTAGCTTGATGAATGTTATGGTATGCATAATGCCAATTATTGCTCATGCAGTTGCCATAGTTAGTCGATTTCTTTCCAATCCAAGAAAATAATATTAAGCAGCAGCTAATTGGATTTTCAGGTATCTCATAGGTTCTTCCAAAATTTGTTTACACATTGGAAATGAAAATCCTATTTTGGCTGGTGATGTGGACTCAAGGAAGGCCACTTCGGGATAATTGGTTACCTTTTCAAGGGGAACAATTTCATGTTAATATAAACTATAAAAATGTTTGGCTTTATTAACTTCGAAGATTAATGTGGGTCCCTCCCACATGAAGGCTTCTAACTTCGTTAAAATTTGAAAGTCAGTTTTTCACTATAAAAAAAAGGAATTAACTACCAGCAATTGTAAGCATTCATTAACTGCTCTCTCATTCGATTTTTCCTCTATTTCTCTTGTTGCAGTTCGTGAACACAGGGAAGGTCATCAACTTCACGGATTGTGGTGACAGGAGTTAGTCTTGTGATGCAGAGGATTTCAGGGTTGCAGTGTGAAAGGAATTCAAAGTAAGAAAATTTCATTTTTCTTGAACTTGTTGAGACTGTCAAACATTTTGTGTTTGATGGAGTTAATGTTTACCACCTATTTGGTAATGTTTAATTATTGTTTTCCTCTAGAAGTGTTTTAGAGAAGAACTTTGTGTACCTATTAAGTTGATTAGTGGATGTGTTTAAGTGGCCTACGGGGTTTGTGGTTTTTACTCTATTTGAGTGGTTTTCCATTCTAAAATTTGGTGCAATTTCATGATATTTATTTGATCGATTCTGTTATGCATGTAATGTGCTTATGGCATTATGGATTTTGGCTTACTTTTTTTCAATTGAACGGGAGACAGAGATGTTCAAAGCCGAGTGCCATGAGAAGGAGGCGAATGGGAGGGAGTCGAAGACATGCATTCGGTGGTTGAAATGAGAAAAAAATATTACATCAGGACTCCGCATGCAGAACTGTTTGCAGGGTCCAATCTCGAGCTAACACGTGAAAGACCAGGCCCATTTACATAAAATATGAAAAAATAAACGAAAAAGCGCGACCCGGTCCGACCGATGCGTTATAGAAGTATTCCATCGCATATGAATATTCCATCACGTTATTATGAATATTTTCACATTATTCAAATGTTATTGGTGTGTTATTGAGGTGATTCAACCAAATGACAAAATAAAAACTTTTACTGATGTGCTATTAATGTGTTATGGAGGTGATTTTGAGTTGATATTGTTGTTTCGAGAATAATAACATTTCGAAATCACCCAATCACTGTTTTAAATCTGTTATTAGTGTGTTATTTATGTGTTATTGAGGCGATACAATCCAATGATATGATGAAAATTTCTACTTATGTGTTATTCATGTGTATGGAGGTGCTTTTGAGCTTATATTATTGTTTAAAGAACAATAACATTTCAAAATCTCCTCAATAACACACAAATAACACATGAATAACGTGTAAAATATTTAGAATAATGAGATGAAATATTACTATAACACGACAGCAATGATAAATAACACAAAAAATATTTTCTTATAACACATGAGCAAGACTCTGTAATGCGGAGGAATATACATAACACAGTGTAATATTCCTATAACGCATTGACACTGGTAAGTAACACATCATTCTGGCAGGGTCGCGACTTTTTTTTTTCATCTTTTATGTAAGTGGGTCACGATCTTCCACGTGTCAGTTCGAGATTAGACTCTGCAAGCAGCTCTGCATTTTGAGTCCTAATGTAATATTTTTTCGAAATGAAGAGGCGTAAGGTGTACGATGGTTTATTAAAATATTTAAGATTTGGATGGTAAGTTTGTTGTTTATGAAGTGAAATGTGTATGTAATTTTATAAGCTTCCGAATTCTCTTGGGCGTATTAATAATTAGTAAGAAGTAAAATGGAAAAATAAAATTATCAGATCCTTTTAAATTTTTTGAACTTTCAACAAATTTGTGAGTTTTTTATATCTTGAAAAAGTTTGAATTAAAATTTTGGGGACTATTACATACCTACCAGCTAATTCATCTAATTTCTAAATTTTACTTTTTATATTTATATCACTCATAAATTTCATATTTCATAAAAATATATACTATTGTAATTTTTAACATGTTAAATACACCATTTCTAGCATGAATAGAGTGGCATATACACAAAATTTAAATTTAGATGTTAGATATGTCAATACATAAGAATTAGGTGATATGAATATAAAATTTTCTTATTTAATCAATCTCATCAAACTATGGTGGCTAAATTATTATTTTATTAAAAATTGAATTATAAAATTTCTCATTCCAAATTTTTAGTTGGTCTATAAACAAATTTTAAGATTGACGTTGGTGCCATATGAAAATATTGTATCAGGACGAGTTTCTGTTTTTTTTCACCTTCCGTGAGATAATTTCTTGGACTTCTCACGTATATATAATTATGTGGGTAGGGCTGTCAAAAAAGCTCGTTGTTCGCGAACAGTTCGTGTTCGGTTCGTCAAGGAGTTTGTGTTTGATTCGTTCGATAAGTAAACGAGACGAACGTGAACAAAATTTTTTCGTTCGGTTATTTAAAGNATTATTGGTTATTGATTTTCTCTAGTAATGTTCTTGTGAAGAACTTTATGTACCTATTAAATTGATTAGTGGAGGTGTTTAAGTGGCCTACGGGTCCCGTGATTTTTAATCTATTTGAAGGGGTTTTCATGCTAAAATATTGTGTTGTTTTTTGTGCCATTTATTTGATAGATTCCTTTGTGCATGTGCTAGTGGTGTTGTGGAATTTTGGCTTGTTTATTTTGAGTAAGCAATATTAGATATAAGTTGTTCAGGGATTATTTTGTGCTACCCAAATGAAGGAGTCTACCAATAATAACAATACAATGACTAAGCTTATAAAAATCAATTACTCAATTTGGGAGTCACTGTTGGAGGACTTGCTAGTTGTTTGGACATTGATGATACAGTTTTAGGTGATAAAGGCAAGCCAACAGAGAAGTTTGATAAGGATTGGGCTAAGTTGAATAGAAAAGTGATTAGCAAGATTCGACAATGGGTTAACAATAGTGTTTATCGGCATGTCGCTAAAAAGACAAATGCCAACAAGCTTTGAGAAATTCTAAAGGAGTTGTATGAAACAAATGCATATAACAAGTCATTTCTTTTCAAAAAATTCATGTATCTCAAATACACTAATAACATTGTAGCTTCTGATCACATCAATATTTTTCAGAGGAAATTGAATTAATCAACTGCGTTGGATATGAAGTTAGAAGATGAGGTTCTTGCATTGTGTTTGATCAGATCCTTACCAAACAATTGGGAGACCCTCGTTGTTTCTCTTAGCAATTACACTCCAAATTGAATTCTTACTTTGAAGATGGTGAAAGAGATTATGTTAGCTGAAGAAAACTGAAAGAATGAGTGAGAGATAATGACACAAAGTTAGGTGTTAGCTCCAAAGAAACAGGGTAGAAGCAATAACATAGGTCTTAAGGGTCGTTGTGATGAATTAGGGCATAAACGGGCTATATGTTGATTGTTAAAAAAGAGAACACAAGTAGAAGCAAAAAGAAAAAATTTAAAAAAAAAGAAATGATGCTAATATATTAGTCACCACAGATGGGGATGCTACTATTCTTTGTGATAACATCGGTATTAATATCACATGTCAGAATTTTCATTGGATAGTTGATTCTGGTGCTTCATATCATATTAATTCTCACATTACATGGTTTCTATCTATAATGGCGGTAGTAATGTGAAGATGAGGAACAATGCATAATGCAAAATTGTGGGCATGGGTGATGTCTACTTGATTACTGATGTCGGATGTCAATAATGTTTGAAGAATGTGGGCATGTTCTAAAGATCTGCTTGAATTTTATCTCCATCGGTTTACTTGATATTGAAGGATATGATAACTACTTTATTGAAGGTAAATGGAAGCTCACTAAGGGGTCTTTGGTGGTTGATAGAGGAAACAAGCATAGTTCTTTTTATTTGAAAGAGGCTTAGTCTTATGGGGAGAAGTGATGCAATGAACGAATCATCGACACAATTATGTCATATGTGACTCAGGCACATGTGTCAAAATTGAATGAAGAAGCTCTTCTAGAAACACCTTATTCCTAACCTGAAGTATACAAAATTAGAGGTATGTACTCATTGCTTGGCTGGTAAACAATATAGAGTAGAGTCTACAACTCTCCCTTCATCTAGAAATCTAATGTGTTAAATTTGGTGTATACTGATATCTGTTCTAAGGCTACTAAGAGTCTTGGTGGCACTCGCTATTATATTAATTACATTAATGACCATTCTAGAAAAGTATGGGCTTGCGCATTGAAATCTAAAGACCAGGATTTCAATTTATTTAAGATTTTTTTGGTGTTTGTCAAGAAGGAAACTAGAAAAAGCTGAAGTGCGTCCATTCAGATATTGGTGGTGATTATAGGGGGCAATTGAGGAATACTGCGGAATTTATGGGATCAAACTTAAGAAGATAGAGTGAAAAACTCCTAAGCATAATAAAGTTGCTAAGATGATGAACTGCACAAATAATGATAAGATTCACTGCACGTTTTCTCATTCAAAATTGTCAAAGTGTTTTATGGAGAGGCTATCAAATTGGTGGTTGACTTGATGAGTCTTTCACCTTCATTTCCTTTGAATCATGACAAAACACAAAGGTTTAGACAGGGCAAGATGTTTCATATGGGCACTTGATAGTTTTTGGTTGTAGAGCATTTGTCTATTTTTAGAGACGAGAGGTCTAAACTTGATAGCAAAACAAAGCAGTGCATATTCATTGGGTAGAACTACAAGGAATTTGATTATAGATTTTGGGATCCAATTGGAAAGAAAGTTAATAGAAGCAGAGTTGTTGTTTCAGATTTTGACAAATTAATTGAGTCAAAGCTAACAATGAAGAATATGTTGATTCAAGTTTAACTCACCCATATACAATGTATGGTAAAGTTGACAGAGTAGATGAGCCACTTCCAACTGATAGTGATCAAATTGATGAGATCCGAGCAGAGGCACCGGTTAAAAATTTATTAATAAGATATAACAAAGAGAGATAAACTTCTAGGAGATATTCTAAAAGTGAAGTTGTGATGTTTACTGAGGCGAGAGAGCCAGAGACTTGTCTGGAGGCTTTGTCACATGAGAAAAAAGAAGAGTGGTTGAGTGCAATGGTAGATGAGATAAGATTCTTGCATGAGAACCACACTTATGATATGGTGAAATTACCAAAGGGCATAAAAATATTTAAGGAACAAATGGGTATTTAGACTGAATTCAGAGGAAAATTGCACATGGCCAAACTACAAAGCAAGGTTGCGAAGAGATTTGGCCAGACAAATGTGTCGACATTGATGAAATTTTCTCACAAGTTGTGAAGATGAGCTCAATCTAAGTTGTACTGGGATTAGCAACTAGTTTCAAATTAGAGGTGGAACAACATGAGGTAAAGACAACCTTTCTTCATGGTAATCTAAACGAGGAGATTTACATGGAGCAGCCCAAGGGATTTAGAGACAAGGGAAAAAAAATCTTGTTTGTAGATTGAGAAAAAAATTTTGATGGGCTTAAGCAATAACTAAGGTTGTAGTATCAAAAATTTGATATCTTTATTGAAAGAAATGAGTATCATAAAATTACTTCTGACCATTGTGTTTTTATAACGAAATTCTCTGATAGTAATCTAGCAATTCTCTTAACATATGTTGATGATATGTTGATCGTTGGTCATGATGTGACTAAGATTTAGAAGCTCAAGAGAGAACTCAACTCTTCATCTTAGTAGTAATTCCACAGTCCACTCAGATTTGAAACATATTTGATGAGTGTTAGAAGATTTGCAGCGGTGGTGTAACAAATTATTACCTTAGCATTGCACGAGAATTCAACACACACTTAGATGAAAGATAACAACCAATAGAGACACTAAAAGTTTTCACATGAAAAACCCATAAAAAGAAAAACAACTGGGATTTACCCAGTTGAAGAGATCCACTTTAAGTTGATGATTATAAAAACCCCTTTATCCCACAGACACGAAAGATTTACAGATTTTCTCGAGTTACAACATTGGTGCATGGAAGCACTTGTCACAAGAAATGAACATCAATCGATGGTGACCGGAGCGACCAATAAGTGGTAGCCAACGACGATCAGCGGTGGCCGATAGTGGCAGAAGCGATGCTAGATTTCTACTCCTCAAATCTTCAAGCTCTTCCTTAAGACTCAACATTTCTCTGCCCCTCCTCGATTAGACAACATTTGATAAACATTTGAGTGCTTTATTGATGTCAGAATTGAGCAATCTTGGATTTGTTGGATTCTTCTTGTCAAGACGCTTGATTCAACTATAAACTCACCACATTCGACATCTGTTGACCTTTCAAATGTGTTTGAAAAAATTCAAACATGATTTAACATCTTTTTTGGGCTTGATTTGTTTCAAATTGGACTAATTTTGGCACCATTAGGTCTGTCTTGTCGAACCAATCAGTTTGACTATAGGTTTACTGCAAATGGAGTCTTGGTTCACTTTTAATTGAAATTTGAATGTTTCCTATTAAAAAAACTTCCTCGAGACTCACGTCGGACAATGGAAATTTGTTGGAGGCATATCAATATTAATGTGAGGCATTATTGGATTTGTGATGTTTTAGACTCATAGATTTCTTGTTTGAGAAGATAAATACTGATAATAATGGTTTGATATGATGAAAAAGACATTACCGAAAGATAAACATATAGTATTCCGAGGAATCACAGGAATGGTGGAGCTTTATCTCCACAAGATCGAGAGGGGGAGATTAACGTGAGTCCCTCCCACATGAAGGCTTCTAACTTCGTTAAAATTTGAAAGTCGGTTTTTCACTATAAAAAAAAGGAATTAACTATCAGCAATTGTAAGCATTCGTTAACTGCTCTCCCATTCGATTTTTCCTCGATTTCTCTTATTGCAGTTCGTGAACACAGGGAAGGTCACCAACTTCACGGTGCGCAATGACAGGAATTAGTCTTGTGATGCAGAGGGTTTCAGGGTTTCAGGGTTGCAGTGTGAAAGGAATCCAGAGTAAGAAATATTCATTTTTCTTGAACTTGGTGAGACTGTCAAACCTTTTGTGTTTGATGGAGTTGATGTATACCACCTATTTGGTAATGGTTAATTATTGTTTTCCTCTAGAAGTGTTTTAGAGAAGAGCTTTGTGTACCTATTAAGTTGATTAGTGGATGTGTTTAAGTGGCCTATGAGGTTTGTGGTTTTTACTCTATTTGAGTGGTTTTCCCTTCTAAAATTTGGTGCAATTTCATGATATTTATTTGATCGATTCTGTTATGCATGTAATGTGCTTGTGGCATTATGGATTTTGGCTTACTTTTTTCAATAGAATGAGAGGGAGACAGAGATGTTCAAAGCCGAGTGCCATGAGAAGGAGGCGAATGGGAGAGAGTCGGAGACATGCATTCGGTGGCTGAAATGAGGAAAAAATATTGCATCAGGATTCCGCATGCAGAACTGTTTGCGGAGTCCAATCTTGAGCTAACACGTGGAAGATCGGGCCCATTTACATAAAATATGAAAAAAAAGAACGAAAAAACGCGACCCTATCCGACCGATGCGTTATTGAAATATTCCATTGCGTTATTATGAATATTTTCACGTTATTCATATGTTATTGGTGCATTATTAAGGTGATTCAACCAAATGACAAGATAAAAACTTTTACTGGTGTGCTATTAATGTGTTATGGAGGTGATTTTGAGTTGATATTGTTGTTTCAAGAAGAATAACATCTCAAAATCACCCAATCACTGTTTTTAATGTGTTATTAGTGTGTTATTTATGTGTTATTGATGTGTTATTGATGTGTTATTGAGACGATACAATCTAATGATAAGATGAAAATTTCTACTTATGTGTTATTCATGTGTATGAAGGTGCTTTTGAGCTGGTATTGTTGTGTAAAGAACAATAACATCTCTAAATCTCCTCAACAACATACAATTAACACATGAATAACGTAAACAAATATTTATAATAACGCGAGGGAATACTTCTATAACACGACAGCAATGATAAATAACGCAAAAAATATTTTTTTATAACACATGGGCAAGACTCTGTAACGCGGAGGATTACATAACGCGATGGAATATTCTTATAACACATCGGTAATGGTAAGTAACACATCAGTCAGGCTGGGTCGCGCGTTTTCGTTTTTTTTTTTCATCTTTTATGTAGGTGGACTCTAACATTTCACGTGTGAGCTCGAGATTAGATTCTGCAAACAGCTCCATGCGGATTCCTAATGTCAATTTTTTTTGAAATGAAGAGGCGTAAGGTGCACGGTGATTTTATTAAAATATTTAAGATTTGGATAGTAAACTTGTTGTTTATGAAGGGAGCTTCATAGGTAATTTTATAAGCTTCCGAATTCCCTTGGGTGTATTAATAATTCGTAAGAAGTAAAATGAAAAAATAAATTCTTCATATCCTTTTAAATTTATTGAACTTTCAACAAATTTGTGAATTTTTTATATATTGAAAAAGTTTGAATTAAAATTTTGCGCTACTACATACCTACCAACTAATTCATCTAATTTCTAACTTTTACTTTTTATATTTTACCACTCATAGATTTCATATCACAAAAAAAAATATTATTATTTTAATTTTTAAAATGTTAAATACTTCTTTTCTTGCATGAATAGAGTGGCATATATATAAAATTTAACTTTAGATGTTAGATATGAAATATAAAGAATTAAGTGATATGAATATAAATTTTTCTTATTTAATCAATCTAATCAAACTATGGTGGCTAAATTATTATTTTATTAAAAATGGAATTAAAGCATAAAAATTGAATTCTAAAATTTCTCACTCAAAATTTTTAGTTAGTCTATAAAAAAATATTAAGATTGGTGTTGGTGCCATATGAAAATATTGTATTAGGATTTAACATATTCTTCTGTCAGACTGATTTCTTTTTTCACCTTTACATGATGAGGTAATTTCAATGAATTTTTCATAAATGATTACGTGGTAGTACTGATCCAATATTTTTTTCATAAAAAACATGAAACAGAGACAAAACAAACTACTTTGGAAAATCGAACTCCCAATAGACAAATCTGCCATTACCGACTACCGTCTGACGAAACTAAAAAATTATTTTTTTAAAAGACTAATTTTGATTATATCTTTTGTTTAATCTTTGTGTGATGGATGGTTTAGCTAAGCATCGCTATCATGGCCGTTTCGCTTCTAATTCTTCTTCTTCATGGCGAGGTGTCGGCGATAGATTTATCCCGAATAGAGCCGCAATGGAACTTGACATCGCTCATTATCTGTTAATGGCGGCTCCAAGAAAGGAGTAGGGGAGCAATGGAACACCATCGCCAGGAAAAGCAAAAGAGGCCTACAGGGAGATTCTTGGCCCCGTTGTTCTGCAGAGTCGAACTCGGATACTTGTTTTCAATAGCAGATCTACGGCAGCAACTGAAATGTTTTCAGACATTTCCTTTGGTTCTACTTCGAATCATAGGAGGTCGAAGAACAAGAGGTCTGTTTCTTAATCCGCAGAGAGGGTTCTTCATGCGCCTGATACTGCTCAAATGGTCGGTCTCTTGCAGCAAGTTAGCGAGTGGAGGCAATGACAATCTTGTTCACGTATGATAGTGCTCCATGGCTGCCTCTACTGCTGCTTCAAATTGAAATTGGTGGCTCCATCGGTTTGAGGGGCATACGGGTGCAGTTAAAGCTCTTGCGTGGCGTCCTTTTCAGAGAAATCCGCTGGCCTCCGGTGATGGTGAGAGTCATCGATGCGTCGGATTTTGGAACACAGACTCGGAATTATCTCAGTTCAGTTGATACTAGCTCACAAGTTTGTGGACTTATCTGGAGTAAGAATGAGCGAGAGCTGCTGAGCTCTCATGGTCTACCTCAAAACTTTGGCGTTGTGGAGATACCTCTATATGGAGAAGATAGCTGAACTCAATGCCCATTCTTCTTGGGTTATGTTCATGACTCAATGCCCTGATGGATGTAGGATGGCATCAATTGAGGGTTTGGAAGGTTTCTGAAACTTCAGCAGCAAAAGAGACTGTATGTAAGGGAAAAAATTTGCGTACGTAAGATGTACGCAGCGATGCGTGATAACCAATCGGAAGAAGCCACGTATTTTGCGGCGGTCCCACGGCGTTTAAATAATAAAAGAAATTGAAATTTTGCCGTGTGTGACCCGTCGACCTGACCCGCGATGTAACACGCTTGTAACCTCCTTTGTATCTCTGATGCACCCTTCTTTTAAATCTCGCGGTCAGCCTGCATTAACGCTCTTGTAACATTGTACCCATGCTATACCTTCTGCGGTAATCTCCTATGTAACACGCCTGTAATTTGGTTGTAACATGGTTGCAATCTTCCCACTATACCACACGTGTAACCTGAATGAAACTTCTCTGTAACGTCGTCGCCGTGGAAGGAGAGTTATACCATTCCTGTAACTCAATTTTAACTGCAGTATAACAAACTATCAAGGCCGTATAGCGGAACAACGCTTGTAACCCGTATAGATTAGAGATTATACCCTTCGTGTAACTTCCATGTAACAGACGATTAAGCCCGTCGAATTGGAACCGCGCGTGTATCCTGAGTGTAACTGCGATGTACATGGTTTAAAATTGGTAAGCGTGAAACATGAAATTTAAGCAACTAGGTTTACTATTTTATTGTTCTATGGTCATTTTCTTCTGCAGCAAAAACTTCTGGCAGCTGGACCTGTTGAACTTGAAGATTGAGTACAAGTATAGAGTGTCAGTTTATGTATGATGCAGAAGGAGAATATGAGAGTTATCCTGACAGGAAAGAAGAAATGAAACTTAAAATGGAGGTATGTTTGGAGATGTTTTATTATTATATTTAATTAGGGTTTTCTTTAATGTTCTTTGGTGTTATGATTTTCTTATTTTTATGATGTATCTGTATTTTTGGAGGTGTATGTATGTTGTGTTATGTTTGTAGAGTTGCATGGTATCTAGGGGTGTAAACGAATCGAACACGAACGAACAAAGCTTGTGTTCGTGTTTGGTTCTTTTGAAATTTAGTTTGTTTGAAATAAGCTCGTGTTTGAAATTGTTCGTGAAATCACTGTTCGTGTTCGTTTCTTAACGAACGAGCCGAACACGAATCGAACATGAGTTGTTCGCGAACGACGAGTCAGTTTGACATCCCTAATATTAATATATATAAA
>JXCR01049667.1:39217-55909 GCA_002079205.1 Phalaenopsis hybrid cultivar | reverse complement strand
TATAAACTCTGAGACTAAATGTTTCCCTGCAAAGACTGATGAGAATATTTTGACTCTTTTCTCGTATAAGACCACTGCAAATTTGTTTTGCGGTTTAGTTGGTATAGATATTAGTATTTTTAAGTTGTAAAAAGCCTCCAAAAAAATAAGAATCAACTCCGCTTATATAAGAACAAGCGAGGGCTTATTTTCACTAGAAGGTAGCTTTGGTTCTGTAGGTTGTTTACGGAAACCAAAGCTCAGGATGAAATTGCAGATTTTTCTGCATACAAGTACTGTTATTCTTAGAAATCTCTTGGTCCAAAAACTTCGAATGCACTTCACTGTAATTCTTCTTATTTATCCGAGCAGAATTTCATGATGTTTCAGCCTTTTTGTTAGCCAAAGCAAACATTTATTTTTAGTCGTTTAAGGTTTAAAACATAAAGGCCTCTCTCTTGAAATACAGTTGTGAAGGAGATAAGATTTCCCCTCCTCAAAAAGCAGTGAATCTGGGATGAGAATCCACTGTGGATGATGAGGAGCCAACAAAATTGGGTGTTCACTCATTTTTAGCGCAAATGTTAGAGCCCATGGGTGAGGGTCACACCATCTCTCTAGATGGCCCATCTATGCTCATAATTATCACACAATAACCAGGATTAAGATGACACTAGCAATTCTAGAAAGGTTCTTTTAATAAATGAGGCCATTAGGAAAACTCCTTAAACAGTCAAAGTTGTGTCGCTTGGGTAATCAAGGAAGAACTGTATGTATCTGTGTAGATTCATTTGGAATTTTAAAAAATTGTATATATCGCAGCTGTTTCACCCAATTGCAGCAACCATTTAATCCCCTAGCTCTGCAAGAAGGGGTTATAATCCTAATATTGGATACTTGATTCTTTATTTTGGGAATCACTTATTTTTTGGAAAGGTTAATCAAATTCCATTTGCTACCAGACCTTAGTATTCGCTTTTTATTTGTTTAATCAATCTCTTTTATCCATCAAAAAACCATACTTGCATCAGTTGTTCCAGAGTGTAAACTAAAAGGAGACTAAAATACTATACTAGTGATTAATCAAATTAATATGGAACATAAAACTTAACCCAGTAATAACAGCCACTACAGTTTTCTACATTAATATGCTTTCAAGTATTAATAGTGGGACTAAATTCAACACCCATATTTTCTGTTGTTGGCGGGTGAGAAAGAACTACTAGCTAGCTAGTGGATTTTGAAGGTCTCTTTTGGTGTAAATATTTTATAAGTGAATACTTCCGGTATTTGTAAATGGGTAACGTCAAGGACTTTTTACTATAGTTTGGAGCTTAAAATCAAAACATAAAAAAAAAAGAAAAGAAAAGGAAAATTGTTGTTTACAAGTTATATGATGAATATCAAAACAAGTCAATCTGAGAATCATCACCACATAACAAAACAATCTTATTTTTCATCATTATCATCTCTGATATAATAGTCTTCATCACCCTCAAGCTTTTCTTTTTCTATTTTTTGAATTATCTAATGTGGGCTCTGAAAATTTGAAAAGGGCCCCGGGACTTGTCAAGAGCTTAACGCGGTGTTTGTTAAATTCCGGGTCGAATTTTCAAAAGGCAAATGAGATAGTAGATAAGACGCTAACCAGAAATTTCACGCTCATTTTGCGAGGACTTTAAGATTTGGGGTTCAAGGTTTCTCATAGGCGCAAGCCCCTATGATTAAGTATCCCTTCCGAGGGAGAACACTTTCAATTAAGGCCAGTCATTAGGAGCCAAGTATTCAAAATTAGTATATCTTAGCAACAAATTTGAACCCTGTCAAACCCGTCATGATTGCAGAGAATCGAATTCAATAATTGAAATAATTGAATTTGAAATAGACTTTGAGACGGAATTTTAAAATAAACCTCTCTGATTGAAATTTTCGATCAACGGATCCATCATTGGGGAAATGATTATCTTTCAACCTTAGCAACTCCGTCTCGCTTATAGAGAATCGGGTTCAATAGCTGAAATAATTGAATCTGAAATAGACTTTGAGATAGAATTTTAAAATAGCCCCTCTGGTTGAAATCTTCGATCAACACAACCATTATCGGAGAATCGCTTATTTTTAAATACAGTCAACTCTAACCCACTTACAGAGAATCGGATTTATAATATATATTATTTGAGTTTTGAAAATAAACTTTAATTTTTGTTTTTGAAATAGACCCCTCTAGTTGAGATTTATTATCAACCGACCATCATCAGGGAATGATTATTTTTGAATTCTTTTGATTTATCTTGCTTACAGAGTATCGAGTTCAATAATTAAAATAATTAAATTCAAAATAAGCTTTGAAACATAAATTTTAACCCCTTCGGTTGAAATATTCAATCAGTTGGGTCATCATCAGGGAATGATTGAAATTTATATATCATTAAGAGCACTAGTCCTGTTAACTCTAGTCCTCATGAAGAGACAGATTAAAGTGGCTCAGCGGGGGCTCAATCTTCTCGAATCTTGTCCATGTAAGGAGGATGATCGGATTGGCCAAAGTGTAGGACTTACAACCTCGCCCTATAGGGAAGGTAGCCCATTGCCGTGCAGCATTCTCAGATGCTTAAGCTTAAATATTTAGAGACACATCAGAGCACATATTTATATTTTATATTGTTGTTCGCATAGATTTTTAAATAGCTTGACACACATTTTGAGGCATATTGTCTGAGCTTAAAATTTTTTTTTACCGCACAAGCTCTTCAGAGGAATGATTGCTTAAACATCATTAAGAACATTAGTCTTATCAAATCCAATCCTCTTGAAGAGAATGATCATACTAGCTCAGCTGAGGCTTAATCTTGTAGACTTCAGTCCCTATAGGGAGGAGAATTGAACTGGCCAAAGTGTGAGACTTACGACCTCGCTCTATAAGCAAAGCGCCCAGTCGAGAGCGTATGCATTTACATATATTTAAATTTAACATTTAAAAAATTAGATTTATGTAAAGCTTTGATATATATGCATGCATGCTTCCCACGATAAATTATATATTTGCCAAAGCATGCAGTTCACAACATTCTCAGCACTTAAATTTAGTGAATCGGGACGAGCAATAGAGAATGTGTGGGGGTTTTATATTGCTAGTTTGAATAGATTTTTAAATAACTCAACACATAGTTCAAGGCATTTTGGTTTGAGTTTACGGAATTATTTTACCTGCGCAGCATTTTCGAACTTAGTGATTAAGTAATTAGCATGTTGGTCAGAGCACATATAGGAATTTCATATTTGTCAATTCTGTCCGACTTTTATGAGATTTTTAAGGCTATTTGCATGTGTAAATTATCGCTAAAACAAGTGCAATTATTTTTACTTTAAGCTTTTGGTATCGCTTTCCGTTTGCTTGTGAATTTGTGGTTGTGGATCTGGTGCAGAGAAAATATTCCAGACTTTGATTGTATATTTGGAATTATGTATATCTCTCATACTTAGCTCCCATTTGAATGTCCAGGTAGACTCCTCCACAAGTTTCATTCGAGCTCGTTGACGAGTCGTCGAGTCCCCTGTGAGCATGTAGGTTCTATTCATTTCTAATTAGGTCATATAAGATGATTTATATACTCTTTTTAGCCTTTAATATGCAGCTTAAAAGCTTTCAATCGGATTGCATGTTGGTCCAATCACAATGGCCATTTAGAACGTGTCACTATCTTTAAACCTTTCAGGCGACGAGATGGTTTTAACGCACTTCCTGCACAATGCCGCATGCATTTCTCTGTTGATCTTGATTTCGCTGTTGTGTTGTCGGTGAAGTAGGTTCAAAGTGGGCTGAGGTGTAGAGGTGGTTGTTTGACGGAAGAGATAGAGCTTGTGCGGAGAGGGAGTGGCTGGGTTTCTTGCGTGAAGTGTAGGTGATGGAGAGGGCTCCCAGGTAAAAGGCGGAGTAGTGGTTGCTGTACTTGGGTTGTGCAGGCCGAGAGGAGAGGGATGGAAGGCTCGGGTCTGTGTGCCGTGAAGGCGAAGCGAGGAGGCTTTCCGGGGGAGACGGGCTGCTACAGATGAGCCAAGATGAGGCCGCTGGGTGTGGCGCATGAGCTCCTGGGGGGTGAGAAGAGGTTCAGTGGGGAGCAGCGTGGGATGTGAAAGAACAGGCGATCGAGCTGCTGCGTTGGAGAAAAATTTGGGTGATAAGTTATATTAAGGTTATATCTGCATTATATCCGCGTTAAATTGCCTGTAATCTCGATATAATCTCTATATAACCCACTTGTAGCCTACCTGAACTTACAAATAAGTTCCGTGCTTCTATTTTCACATATTTGAAGGCTACATGTAAGCTACATAGAAGTTACATGGAGGTTACAGGGAATATAACATGAATATAATGCTGATATAACACAAATATAATCTTCATTATGTAAGCAGCGCTGCGTACGTGATTTGGTGGTGATGCGCAGGTGTGATGGTGATATGCAGGATATGAAAGAACAGACATTTGGGTCTAAATTGCAAATTTTATACCGGTGGTTTGTCTACTTCATTCGTGATCTTTTTGATCATATGAGACACCTCTTATAGTAACTCTTATACTTCAGACACGCTTGTGTGATTTGTTTTATGACCTGACGTGATTTGAGCAACTTCGCCGATAATCAAGATGATTTGAGCTTAAATTGTGCTTATCATGCCAAAAAATTGTCATTGTCATCTTTTCACTCTTTTCGACTGTGAAAGACTTATCTTTATGCTTTTTGATGTTATGAACACAACGACGGAATCTAATTTGTAATCCTGCATCATTTGATCCAATTTTGACGAACATCGAGGCATTCCACATTTGATCGTGCAGTGTCACATTCTTCATTTGTCGCTCTCATCATGTCCAATCGACTCATCTTGTGGAGTATATATGAGGGTCAACATCTACAAACAAGATTGCCCAGACGAAAATTCCTTTTTTTTTTTATAGTTTGATCTTGAATGTGGTTGATTGTTTCATATAATCAACTAGCTCACATAATGAAAGTCCAACAAAAATAATTAAATAAAATATATAAAAAAAACCAAACCAACCAAAAACCCATCTGCTATGCACTATAGCCCACAATGCTCACGTCGCACTTTTTTGTCCTCTTGCTAATGGCGCAGAAGGTGCGCACGATTACCCTTGTGCTGTGACTCATGATAGTAGTTATTGATAAGTATGATTTTTAGCTTCTAGTTGCCGGTTCAAAATTGTATATGTACTTTTGATTTGTTATTTGGGTGGGATAAATTTTCTATTTGGGGATAAATTTGGTGAAGCAATGCAGGTAGTGGAGCGTGCTTAAATTTTCTATTTTTGAGCTTCATTTAATCCATTGATCAGACTTAGGATCATAGAAGCAGTGCTAATAATCATAAATTTGTTGGGTAATGTGGAGTCCCGGTCCACCGAATTTAATTAGCTTCTTAATTAAGTATCCCACATACCGCTCACCTATCACATCTCACCTACCGCTCACCTACCTCCCAGCTACCGCTCTCCTGATTTCTATAAATAGTCTTCTTTGGCTTAATGAAGATGTCAAGCCTCAAGTCAAGCAAAGTCAAGCAAAGCCAAACCAAGTGCTCTTGAGAGCTAAGAGAAAAGAGAGGAAGAGTAGAGAGAGAGAGAGAGGAAGGGAGAGAAGAAAATAGAGATTTTTTTGTAAACGTCGAGCGCTATACGGTGTAATTTCTCAAAGAAATAAAATTCTCTGCAGCGCTGTGGACGTAGGCAAATTTGTCGAACCATGTAAATTTGTGTGTCACTCTGGTGTCTTTCTGTGTGAGAACTTTCTTGTTCCATTTTTCGCTTTATTGCCTTCGTTTTTGACAACAACTAGTATCAGAGCTTTGTGTTCTAATCTAAGGAAGAACGATGGGCAGAGATGAAGTGATGACATCGGGGATCGAGAAGTTCAATGACACAGATTTTACTTACTGGAGGATACAGATAGAGGACTACCTCTATGGGAAGAAACTTCATCTTCCGTTACTGGAAAAGTGACCAGAAAATATGGACAAGATAGAATGAAATCTGTTGAATCGACAGGTTCTGGGGGTTATACGATTAACTCTGTCGAGATCGGTTGCCAACAACGTCATCAAGGAGATGACTACTGCAGATCTCATGACGGTTTTATCAGGTATGTATGAAAAGCCATCGACGAATAACAAGGTGCATTTGATGAAAAAGTTATTCAACTTGAAGATAGTGGAAGATGTCTCTGTTGCTCAACATCTGAATGATTTCAATACTATCACAAATCAATTGTCGTCTGTTGAAATTGATTTTGATGATGAGGAATGTGCACTGATATTGTTGACTTTATTGTCAAATAGCTGGGAAGGCATGAGGATGACAGTTAACAGTTCTGCAGGTGAATCCAAGCTAAAATATGATAATATTCGTGATTTGATTTTGACTGATGAGGTGCGCACGAAGGATTCTGGCGAGGCCTCATGTTCAAGTTCGGCGCTGAATGTTGATTCCAAAGGGAGATCATATGACTGGAACTCAAACAGAAGAAGATCAAAATCAAAGTTTGGTCAGCATATAACCTGTTGGAATTGTGGCAAGACTGACCATATAAAAGAAACTGCAAGAATCATAAGAATAAGGAGAATGATGACGCTAATGTTGTAACTGAGAAATACATGATGCATTACTGCTGACAATTCACAGTTCTATTGATGACTGGATACTAGATTCAGGGGCTTCTTTCCATACATCTTCCCGCCGGGAGTTAATGCGAAATTATGTTGCAGGTAATTTGAGAAGGTATATTTGACTGATGAAAAAGCTCTGGACGTGATGGATATGAGAGACGTTGATATTGCACTCCCTAATAAGAGCAAATGGACATTGCAAAAGTCAGACACATTCCTGAGTTGAAGAAAAACCTCATCGCTGTTGGGCAGCTCAATGAGGGTGGTCATTTAGTGTTGTTCTCATATAGCACCTGAAAGGTTACCAAAGGAGCATTAGTAATGACTCGGAAAAAGAAAACTGACACATTATATATGACTGCAGATTTTCTCAGGCGCAGACACATGAGTCAAATGTGCATTATGGGGAAACAGAAAAATGTCAATTTCCTGAAAAGTGATAGAACGTCAAAGGCAGAAAAATCGGATCTTGTACAGACAAATGGTGGAGAACCACAGAACTATAAAAAAATCTTGCAAGATGATAATTCGAGCAAGTGAGAGCTGACCAAGAAGGAGAAAATAGATTCCATACCAGAGAATCAGACTTCGGAGCTGACAGAACTTCTACCAAGGAAGAAGACATTGCACAACAAGTGGATATACCGAGTGAAGACTACACTTGGTGGCAGTAAGAGGTACAATGTTGGACTTTTTAAAAAGGGCTTTCAGCAGGGGCAAAATATTGCTCATGCAGTGAGAGTTGTAAGCAGATACATGAGTAACCCAGGAAAGAGCTTGGTGGTACAAGGCTACGTTGGCGGTGATATGTCAACTAAGGGTGTTACTCGTGAGAAGTTGAAGTTGTGCTGAACTTCAGCTGGTCTTCTGATATGAAGACATGGGCTTTGAGTTGCAGAGGTGGAAGATATTATGTTTGAGGAAAAGATCGGTACAGCCAGTAGATGATGCACAGCCAGTAGATGATGCACAGCCAGTAGGTGATGCATTCAGTGTCTCAGTCTCCAAATGGGAGAATTGTTAGGTAATGTGGAGACCCGGTTCACCGAATTTAATTAGCTTCTTAATTAAGTATCTCACCTACCGCTCACCTACCACATCCCACCCACCGCTCACCTACCTCCCACCTACCACTCTCCTGGTTTCTATAAATAGCCTCCTTTGGCTTGAAGGAGATGCCAAGCCTCAAGCCAAGCAAAGCCAAGAAAGGCTAAGTCAAGTCCTCTTGAGAGCTAAGAGAAAAGAGAGGAAGAGATAGAGAGAGGAAGTGAAAGAAGAAAATAGAGATTTTCGTGTAAACGTCGAGGCGCTCGACGACGTAATTTCTCGAAGAAATAAAATCCTCTGCAGCTCTGTGGACGTAGGCAAATTTGCCGAACCACGTATATATGTGTCGCTCTGGTGTTTTTCCGTGTGCGAATTTTCTCGTTCCATTTTTCGCTTTATTGCCGTCGTTTTTCCCAACAAAATTATGCAGCTATAACTGAATGCTAGTCTATGAATTGTTGAAGACAGAACCAGAGAATGTTAAAAATTACCTGCTTGGCTACAAACTCCATGATCTCATTTGAAGAAAGATTGCTTCCAGATTTCCGAACCACAAATGCAACTGGTATCTCCCCAGCTTCCTCATCAAAGGCTCTGCACAATGAACTAGGGTAATTATACCAATACAATTTAAAATTTAAATAATACTACGCTAAAGTTTATTATCCCTCATATGAACTGAAAGCTTACGATGTCACTGCTGCATCGAGGATTTCATTGTGGGAGATCAACAAGGCTTCAAGGTCTGCTGGAGCTATCTACATGAATAACTCAATTACTGTAAGCGACATTAATGTCAAGAAAAACTGGTATTAATAGGTAAGGAAAGTTCAAGCATGTGGAATCTTACCCAATTGTATATAAAATAAAAAAGTTTTTGCAGTGTAATACCTGAAATCCCTTGTATTTGATTGTATCCTTTAATCGGTCCAAAACGAATAAGTATCCATCTTCATCAAAATAGACTATGTCTCCCGTCTTAAACCAACCATCTTTGTCAATGACGGATGCACTTTCCTTCTCATCATTCAAGTATCCTTTAAAAGACCAAGAAATGTCCGTGTGATGATATAAGTAAGAAAATTAATTCTGTAAGATGCAACAGATTTCTTCATAAATAAATATATACTACATAAATATCGTGAGATGGTACAAGTAATAAATTTTATTGAAACTATCTATGCTAACCCTATTAATAGCCTCTAAACTTCTCATTAGGCATTTTTGCATTTTTAAACATAATAAAATTACCAATGAATTTATCTGAAAATTTAGGATGAGGATATCATTGACTAAAGTTTGCTCATGTTACATGACATTCTTCTTGAACTGCAAAATGTTTTAATCCATTTATGAAACATTTCTTTCTATTTTACAAGAGAAGAATCAAGGATAACATTTTCTTACAATACAATATATTCTAACCCAAATCTTCCCACGAAACTGTTGACATGAAATGTTATTTATAACCATAACCATAAAGCTAAGCACATAATGCTGAATCAGCCAAAATGTCAATTATCATAGTGGTGCCCTTCAAAGAAAAAAAAAGAACCAAAACAATTAGCGTCAATCAGAACAAAATTAGTCTGGCAATTCCATTAAGGCTGTTTGGATTGAAGGAAAATGAAATACATAAAATTGTCTTAAGATACATTCAGGTTACAGAGTAAGAAAAAGATTCGAAGTAAATAAAATTGCAGGGTAGAACCATCTCTTAACATGTACCATGTTTTTTTTAACATTTGAACAAATGTTTTGTTCAGTTACCTTTCATTATTGCAGGTCCACGCAGCCATAGCTCTCCACTTCTTCCAGGAGGCATAGAGATCCCCGTTTCCCAATTAACTACTTTGGCTTCCGTGTTTGGAGCAAGAAGTCCTACCGAAGTATGCTTTTTAAATGTTTCAGTATTAAAACCACGAGTTCCTACTGCGGTCGATTCGGTCATACCATATCCCTGCACGATAATAATTTCCAGGAAATATGTTGTTAGATTCATGGAAAGAAGAGCAAAATGATGAATTTGCTCAATACATATGTAACAGGTGGTATATAATTGACAAGGCGAAAATGTACATGATTGATGTTGAGTCATGAGAATTTGATTCCCATCTTGCGAATTATTAACATGTGAAATTTCATTGATAAGGAAACTAAACATATAAAAAAAAATTGCACTTTTATGTCTTAAGCGATGCAACAACCCTGACAACAGCCATTCGAAATTTTAATATGTTTATGTCATGTTTATTAAGGAATTGAAATTCCCTTATTTGAGAATGGGAGTTCAAACTCAATATGTTTATGTCTTAAGCGATGCAACAACCCTGCAACAGCCATTCCTATTTCAAGGTCATTTGGTTGCATGTAAATAGGAAGACATGTTTAACAAAAATAATGACTTGAATTCACCATTTTTTAAAATATTTTTTATAGCTTCAAGCAACTATATAAGCATGCCCTTAGAGAAGTCTGCATAGAGGTGTACAATTAGTCTTTTCAGTTAAATTGGATGGCAAAGTCAAACTAAAGAAAAAAAAAAGATGAAGGTTGAAATAATCAAATAAGATGTTGAATCGAAAATCAAAATAAATTTGGTTTATTAGGTTTGATTTTTACTTCATAAAATTTTCAAATCTTAGCAAAGATTCGAGCTTTCGATGAGTTCGGATTGATTAAATGACAGATTTATGAAACCAACTGGTTGATGGATAGATTTTAATTGCAATATAATTCGAGTTTTTAGTTTAAGGGAAGTTTTTTTTTTCTTTTAAACCTGAGCCAAATCAAAATAACATTTAATTTGGAACCAAAAAGCGAACAATAATTCATAAATCAAACAAAATCAACCAAAATATACTTCATCAATTACTACTAAAACGAACNATATAAAAAAAAATTGCACTTTTATGTCTTAAGCGATGCAACAACCCTGACAACAGCCATTCGAAATTTTAAAACTCAATATGTTTATGTCATGTTTATTAAGGAAGTGAAATTCCCTTCTTTGGGAATGGGAGTTCAAGGTCTTCTTAGGGCTCATTTGGTTGCATGTAAATAGGAAGACATGTTTAACAAAAATAATGACTTGAATTCACCGTTTTTTAAAATATTTTTTTATAGCTTCAAGCAACTATATAAGCATGCCCTTAGAGAAGTCTGCATAGAGGTGCACAATTAGACTTTTCAGTTAAATTGGTTGGCAAAGTCCAACAAAAGAAAAAAAAAAGATGAAGGTTGAAATAATCAAATCAGATGTTGAATCGAAAATCAAAATAAATTTGGTTTATTAGGTTTGATTTTGACTTCATAAAATTTTCAAGTCTTAGCAAAGATTCGAGCTTTCGATGAGTTCGGATTGATTAAATGACAGATTTATGAAACCAACTGGTTGATGGATAGATATTAATTGCAATATAATTCGAGTTTTTAGTTTAAGGGAAGTTTTTTTTTCTTTTAAAACTGAGCCAAATCAAAATAACATTTAATTTGGAACAAAAAAGAGAACAATAAGTCATAAATCAAACAAAATCAACCAAAATATACTTCATCAATTACTACTAAAACGAAGAAGTAGGTAGAGGTAATATTTCTAATAATGGGTGAAATAAGCCAAAAAGTCAATTTAAATTAATTAAGTTGCTAAGTTTGAACAAGGAGGTAAGGTATAAAATTTGTACAAAGAAAAAACAAGAAATATTAATATTTAAAACCAAAAAAAAACATTTAAATAAAGGAAGATGTATATACATACCACACAATTCCTGTGTATTTACATATCTAACACCTAAACTTCAATGTTTTTGGTGCATACCACCATGCTTATGCATGAAAATGTAAAATTAACTCTTTGCATGAAAAGATGTATTAGTCTTTTTAAAAATGAAAATGATGATATTTTAATTTGATATGAAATATATGGGNTTTTGGTGCATACCACCATACCTATGCATGAAAATGTGAAATTAACTCTTTGCATGAAAAGATGTATTTGTCATTTTAAAAATGAAAATTATGCTATTTTAATGTGATATGAAATATATGGGTGCTAAAAATATAAAAATAAAAATTAGGTGTTAGACATGCAAATACATAGGAATTGAGTAGTATTTATGTAAGTGCCCCATAAATAAAAAATTAAAAAAATAATACAAGATAGTGTGGGACAATTCTCGTCTTTATTTCAGCAACTTAAAAAAAAGCACTGGAGAAGCTGATGTTTCTCATTATTATTATTATATTATTATTTGGCTATTTATTTATTTAAAACTACCAAGAAGGCCAACAAGCATCTGTTTGCTTGTGTTCAATTCCTGTAAAAAAAGAAAAATGAAGCTCAAAACGTAAAAGCCTGCTCGGCACCCTTAACCAACGAATCAAAACGAGCTTTTTAACAGGCGAATATAAAACTTTTGGGAAAGATGGAGTTTTTCAACAACTCATGTGATTACCTGAATGAAATCGACATGGGGAAATCTCCACAAGAATTCTTGTATCAGTTGCTTGCTCAGAGGAGCTGCACCAGAAGAGGCCTGCTTCAAGGATCTCAGATCACAGCCATGGGCATCTTGGGCCCTTATAAGAGCAGACATTATTGGCGGAACAACCGGAAAATGGGTTACTCTGTACCTTGCTATAGTTTCAGCTGCCTCCTTCGCGTCGAACCTCTTCATCACCACAACCGTCGAGCCCAGAGACAGCAACCCAATGGAAAATAGAGAAAGACCGTACACATGAAACATTGGTATGGCAGCAAGGTATACATCCTTCCAACTCTCCTTCTTATACTGCGAAGCCTCGAACCGAACAAATAGCTCAACCATGGCGATCAAGTTATTGTGAGTTAGAACGACACCTTTGCTGGATCCAGAGGTTCCGGAGGAAAAGAGTATCGCCGCGGTGTCGCTCTGCCGGATAGCTGGCCTCCAAGTAAGCCGAGGGCTGCTGGAAACAATCTTGTGGAAAACAGAGTAATGAGACGAATCATAGCTCAAGTCGTTGGGAACGGCGACTATCGGAACACCAAATTGGTCCAGAGCGGCAACTTTCTCCGATAAAGAGAATACTAGGGCTAGATGGAGGATGCTGCTCATTTGTTTCTGGATCTCTTTGGCGCTGCAGAGGGGGTTCATGGTTGTGATGACGGCGCCAAGGGAGAGAACGCCGAGGAGGATGACAGGAAGAAGAATGGAGTTGGGAAGGAGGATGAGGACGGCCTGTCCAGGGAAGACTCCAATGTCATGGAGTCCGGAGGCGATGCTATCGACCATGGAACGAAGTTCAGGGTACGAGATGGAGAATCCTGATGCGGAGTCGACGAGGGCTGTTTCACCTCTGTGAGGCCTCGAGAAGAGGAAGGAGACCAAATCAAGAAACTCATCTTGAGGAAGGCATCTTGGGGTGTGCCTGCTGCTGTAGATTCCGGTTTCTGGGGAGAACCATTTTGGATGGGTGATGGATAAGCTTAGGCGGCCGGAGAGAACTCCCTCCATGGGAGAGAAGGAGAGGTTGTTAAATGGTGGTCTGTAAGTGCGTTTTAATTTCTCTGCTCTGTCTCGGGAGTGCACGCGGGCAATGAATCAGGAGGGGGGAGGGAGAGAGAGGTTGTCGTCTTCTTCTCTTCTGAGAGGGAATTGTCCAGGGGATTTAAAATACGAAACGCAGAACTGTTAACGAGAAAACTCCCAACAACCTCTGGTTAGGTTTATTATGTTTGCTTTGGTCGCCTTAAAATTGAGCAACGTTGGGGTACATACTTATTGGAGGATGCCCTAATTTGAGAAATGGAGATTTAGGGTCTATTTGGTGCAGCTGCAGCTTCTCAGCTTTTCAGCTGCAGCTGCGCTGCTTCAGGAAGCTGCTGCGGGGAAGCTGACTCTTTGTTTGACACAGCTGTGTGAAAACAACTTTGAGATAGTTGTTTCTGAAAAAATGATCATGCTGCCCCTATTTGGTAAAATTATTTAAAACATAATTATGACAGCGACATATGTAATATTTCTAAATAGTTCAAAAAATTAAGACATACTACAACTCTAAATTGCAAGTAACTATAAACTTTTTAGGTACTCATACAGTTCTAAACACTTCTAAACAGAATTTCACCATGACTTTGATTCCTTCTATGGCCTCTTCCATGGTGTATGTGAATTGAAATTGCTCTAAAGTAACACAAAAAAGGTACTGAAACTTTATAATGTCCTAGAAATCAGAAATGATGAGTACGAAATTAGATTAGATGATAAAAAAATAAACTCACAAAACACTTCATCGCTTCGAGCAGAGGACCGACAGGGTTTCTCCAACTGGAATTCCGCGAGAGGAGCAAAACTTCAGACGGGACGGGGACGAATTAGGCTGACAGAAGTGATGCTGGGAGTTGGCGAAGAGGAGGAGATGAGAAACCTTCGCTCGAGAAGATGAAGATGCCTGGACGCTCGGGAGTTGAGGAGATCCGAGAAAGGGAAAGCTCCACTCGTGTTTAGGGGCAAGAGGGCACCAACGCAAAACCACTTTAACGAATCTGCAGAGAAGCTTGGTCACGGGTCGCTAACCGCGTTCCGCTTTCCGCCGAATTTGCGGCCTACCGCAGAGGAGACGCCGCCCCAAACGCGAAATAATCGCGTGGCGGTGCCGCGCAGGAGCTAGGTAGCCACGCCAAACAGACCCTTAATCTCAAATTTTATCAAGGGGGGTTTACCCACATACCACTTAATATTTACCTATATAAAAAACTAACATAAAAAAATATTATGTTTAATTGTATACTGCCTAAGTCTTCTTAACTGTTCAATTTTATCACTTCATCCCTTTTTAACATAATAGTAAGCTTCTTCCAAGAGAATCCACATGGAACATAAATTTTCCATCGTTATCTCTTCATACACACTATGGGTTTGGTTTCTGTTCTTACCTTCTTTCTAATTGTGACCTGGAGAAACCCCAAGAGCAATCAATAGATGGCATGGTCTCATTTTCTTGATGTGATGAAGACAAAGGTAGTTGATGCCCAAAATTACTGCGAAACAATCAGTCAATCACACAAGTATATGGGCCAATCAAATAATAAACGGATAAAGAGTTCACGTATCAATCTCACGAGTAAAATTATTAACTTTTATAATAGGCGGAGTTCTTGTTTGTTATACCTCTAAGCTTAGTTAGAAGTGTTCAGATCTCTAGTACTGAAAGCTTCTAAAAACATAATACATAAATAAGAAAAATGCACCAAATGTATTGTAGTTGTTTAAAGAAGAAAGATTCATACATTTATGTTCAGGTCTGGTGATTCATCATTATTTTTACTGCGAGTTCACACATTATTGTTCACAATAAAAAACGTCCTCATTAGCATATGTTTAGGTTAAAAGAGGTGTTAGAATTTTTATTACAGTTAATGATACTTAATCATGGAGCTTTTTTCAATAATTCTCTAATCCTTTATCTTGGTTATAATCTACTAGCAACATGTTTATTCCACTAGGTGAGTACGTGTTAACCAACTTGTTATTCTAATCAGAACAAAATGGGTTTTAACTTTCTATTTGATCAAATTGGAGTAAACTATGATCAAATGGTTAACACATAAAAATATGAAATTCAAAGCACATAAAAATGTCTAAGAAAAAAATCCTAGAGAAAATGATGAAGAAATCACATGTCCTACATCACAAGAATATGAAGATGATTTGGTTACTATCCATGAAAAATGAAAACACGTAGAGTTTCATTGAATACGTTAAGAAAAATATTGTAAGAATGTACACAAAACTTAAACCCAAGTCAGTTGCCCCTTGTAATAAGTACACCATAATCTTTTTTGTTGATCTTTCCCATACAAGTTCACACAAATCTCTCTCTTCATATCTCCAAATCACCAAGGAAACAATCCAAGGAATATTCTCCAAAGAGAAACTAATGGAGAAGATTCTAGCATTTACAAAGACTCTACTAAAACTAAGGAAAACAACTAGCCTCCATAGCGCAAGAGTGTCCTAAACCATCTTCTAATGGCTGACATCGGTATGCCCAATAATGGTGTAACTACGCTGAGTGGCAGCGTAGTTACACCACGGTTTGGAAAAATTACACAGCCCTCTCTATTTTATGAGCGTCCCAACGTCATTTGATACAGACAACCTGGCATAATTACGCCATGGTGTGGCGTGGTTACACTAGTATCCTATTTTGTCTAATCTTCGTATTCTGGCTTTTTGAAGTTTGTTAAACATCTATACCCTACAAACCACGACAGGAAAACCTCTCTCAAGCATAAATTCAACACAAAAAAGAATTAATGTGTGAGATTTATGCAAGAAAAAAATCACAAATTTGATCACATTCATCTTTCCAAACTTACATATTACTTATCCTCAAGTTATCTCATATCAAATCATGGACAGTTAAATAATTTTTGTAGCTCTTATGTGAAATTTCTGATTCTCTAAGCAAACTTCTTCTCAATATTGAATTTTCATTAATTTTCAATATCCTAACTTTTCTTTAGTTCACTTCTTTGTTGAGCCCATGCAGATCTCAAAGTAATTAATCAAGTGTGATTAAAATATTTTCATTATCAAGAGATATTTTTACATCAATTAATTATCAATCGAACAGCCTAAAATTACTTTTTTTTTAATATAATATGTAAAACTTTCATTAATAAAGCTTTTTAAATTATATTATTTAGAAAAGAAAATAGACACCAATTTTTTTATATGTTCTTGCTTAACCTCAAACTTCTTTTAAGCGTCTTAGAATCCTATATAATTTTTTTTTTAAAATTTTCTTTTTTATTAGGGTTTTGCAAAAGTATTCCTTTTTCTTTTTCTTTTTCTTTTTCTTTTTCTTCTTTTAAGCTCATTCAAAAATTGTTTAATTCCATTGAGATTTGTTCTAATCTTCCCTAATTAATAAACTTCAATTACTTCTTAATATGAATTGAAGAATATTGTAATCCATAAAGAAATTAAGGTTCAA
>JXCR01049667.1:15853-27566 GCA_002079205.1 Phalaenopsis hybrid cultivar | reverse complement strand
AACGCAACTCAACTCAAAAAAAACGATGAACCCCTTCTCTCCTAAAACAGCAGCCCCCCCCCCCGCCCCCCCCCATTTCTTCTTCACTGCACACACCAGCAAATCCCCTTCTCCTCCCTCGCCGGAAAAAGCCAACGTCACCGGAAAAGACGAAACCGAGCTAAATTCCGGCGAACCTTCAATCCGACGTAAAAACAAAATCAAACCGAAGCCACGAGGAGTTGGATAAGCTCAAGGAAGTCTACTTATTCAAATCTATTGAGGACAAACTTCTTAGGCTCACGTATATCTCTTAAATTGAAATAATAATTTCGAACTTCCTTTTCTTCCAGATCGAAAAATAGACCACAAAACATTTAAGTATTTATATGGATGTGATCTACTCTTCGAGCTGAACAAAATGAGTCCAAGAACGCGGAATTTGGTTGAGAATCGGCGGATGAAGGACTCCGAAAAGTTTCGGCCGTTGATTCTCCACCATGCATGCATTGCGGGGGTCTGACTTCGTGGGCGTGGCGCGATGGATGGAGGGAGAAGACGCGGCAAATTTCTTTTTATTTTATTATTTTATTTCAAAATTATAATTAAACTTCAAAATTATGAAACATTTTATATAAAATTAAAAAAATAAACCGAAAGATGTTATGAACTTAGAAAAAGGAGGAGAATTTTTCAAAGCTAAAATCATAATTTTTTTATCAATTAAATATTTTTAAATTAATTTTTGAAGTTCTGAAGTATTTAAATCATAAAAATTAAAATATAAATAGAAAAATATGAAATTTGGCGAAAATATTAAATGTCTTTGGGGAAACCTTCTATGATTTTTCCAAGACATTTTAGTTTCTCTATAATTGTATTTTGATTTTTGAACAAAACGACACATTTATGTAAATTTAAAATTATAAAAATTATAAAAATTGTAAAACTCTCTTTGATTGAACATTTGACCATAAACAGAGTTTTAAAAAATTTTAAATCACGTTTAAAATATTTTTTATAATTAAAACACATTAATTAGAGTTTATGTTTAATTTAGGCTAAGTTTACCTAACACAAGCTCAACCTAAGTCCAACTAGCCAATTCTCTTTAGGTCTTGTTCAAACTGATTACAGACCTGGTCAGCCAATTCAAGGATTGAGTCAAACACCTATTAAGTCCAATTTTAGTCATTTAGGGCTTTAGACCAGCCAGTCTTTAGACCAAGTCTAGCCCGGAAAAACTTAACATTTAGCTGAGTCCAATTTGAATAATTGGACCATTTTAAACTTGAGATTTAAGTCATCATATTATTTAATTTAGACTAAACTTGTTGGATTTTAGGGTTAGCAACATGAACTTTGGTTTAATTTAACCTACATATTAGGTTCATCATAAACTAAACCTTAATCTCAGGTTAGTCTTAACCTAGACCATTAGGATTAGTAATCCTAACCACTAAGATTAGTCAGTCTAAACACTATGATTAGTTAACCTAAACTTTAGGTTAGTTAACCCAAACCTTAAGTTAGTAAACCATAAACCAATAGGATTAATTAACCCAAACCTTAGGTTAGTTAACTCTAAACCAATAAGATTAGTTAATTTAAACCCTATATTAGTTAACCCTAAACCAATATGATCAGTTAACCTAAACTTTAGGTTAGTTAACTCTAAATGAATAGAATTAGTTCACCTAAACCCTAGATTAGTTAACTTTAAACCAATAGGATTAGTTAAACTAAACCCTAGGTTAGTTAATGACCAAATAAAAATATGTTGAGATTTTCATACCTATTTTATACTATTTTTGATGATATTGCACTTTAAAGAAAGATATTTTCGATGTTTTGTTGCATGAATGATGAATTAATGGAGCAAAAAGATGCAAAAAATAGCGAATTTGGAGCGAAAAGGACCAAAATGTGCAGAATTGAACTAGGGTGCCGACGACGCCATCGACCCGCCGATGGCGAGATTTTCCTGAGACTCCAGAATTAATTCATTAAGAAGGTCCACCGACGGCGAGCTCGACGGTTACACCTAATTAGGCTTTGGATAAGGCCAAATTTTGGAAAAAATGCTTAGGCAACTCTTGGGAAAGCTCATCCAAAACTTTAAAAGACTATTTTGGCCGAACATTGAAGAAGGGGGGAGAGCCTAGAGAGGCTAGAGAGAGTTCCTGGAGGTTAGAAATGTTTCAATAGTGTGTAAAATTGTGAGGAATTCTTCGAGAGATTGTAAGAGTGGACGGAAAGTGAGAGATTTCTTCCTCCTTGATGTTTCGAAGAAAAATTCTGTGTGCTCAGAGGAACTTCGAGGAGTGTTCTTCGGGAGAAATTAGAGATAAGTTGTTTCTTTGTTGTAGTTTGTATGACTTTGATTTTATATATGAATTCCGAGTTTTTTTGTGTTTTTCCGAGGAGATCTGAGTAGTTTTCTCTGTCTTTCTCTTTGTCTCGAGATTTGTGAAATGGTGAGTTAAATTGGTGAAGCCATGAAAATATTTAAGAAATTGTGATGATCTTTTCACTTCGATCTTAATTTACTTTCAATCTAACCAATTGATTTGTTAAAATATGTTGAGTTTTACAACTAAAGTGAAGATTACATCTAAGATTTAGGGAGGTCAAAACCCTTGGAAGTTGGGTGCAAATAAATAGGGAAATAATATTATCGGACGTAGAATTGGAGATTTTGGAGTGACAAACTAAAATCCCCAATTCGGTCCTATCGTTTGGGTGCTAAAGTGTAGATGTTAGCCCTGAAGCGAGGGGAACGTGGGAGCTCCAAAGTGAGAGCCGGTATCCTGACAGCCTAGCCGCAGATTCAGTAAACAAGCGTAAGATTAATCAATGTTCTTTATGCCTGGACCAAATGGTAAAGAATATGTATGCTCTTATTTGGAAAAAAAATATAATTTGAACTAATTCACTTTATTCATTCACTATAATTTCTTGACAATGAGAATGATGTTTTCTTATATATTAAATATCACATTTAAACCTCCATTAGTATCATTAGTTATTTGTAGTTATTAAAATTACATATTTATTTCAATTGCCTATTAGTGACAGATAAGCAAATTGAACTTTATTGTTGTGATTAAAGTATTGCTTTTTCTAAAATCTTAGTTCGTAACTCTAAACTACTCCCTATGGGATCTATATCTAGGACTCTATTAGAGCCTTATATTACTTAAACGATAAGTATACTTGCGTTGATAAGTGTGACTTTAATATTATTGAATATTTATTACGTTCATATTTATCTTATATTTTTAAGCATATATAAAGTCGTGGTTAGTTAACCTTAAATCAATAGGATTAGTTAACCTAAACCTTAGGTTAGTTAACCCTAATTCAACCCTAATCTTTAGGTAAAACAAACCTGAATCATAGCTTAGTCTTAAGTTAAACCTACCTTAAACCTTAGGTTAAGAACCTAACCCATAAGTTGAACACAGGAGAACCTTTTAGATAAAACCTTAAGCCTAATTTAAACATAAACCCCTCAACTTGAACACCAATAGAGAAATAAAATAAAATACATTGGGAGGGGTAAAATTTACATAAAACACATTAAAACTTAAACTTAAACTAAAAAAATACAACAAGACTTTAAAACATGACTTTGAGGTTGAGTCAGCTTCGAAGTTATCAACTTCACATAAGAAATAACAAGTGAACAAAAATAACTAAAATAAAACACTTAAAATCCGACAACAAGATGTAAACAACCTACAATATTCCAACCCTAAAATTGATGAAGTAATTCAAGAATTAATCAAATCTTAATCACAAAGATCACATAACGCAACTTAAACCCCTTTTTGTTCTAGTTTACGAAGATTCCTTGGACGATGCATTTTGTGGATGTTGACAAGAATCTTCCAGTTCTGGTGGGCAACCACCTTTCAAACTAAGTAAACTAGGGCATCCGACAACCCGGGACGACGAAGTCATAAACATCTTGACTGGGTTACCACTAATTAAATAATTAAAATTTAATAAAATTTTGATAAAACATTGATTCCTACTTTTCTTCCTTTAATTCTTAAAACAAAATCTTTCACCTTTGAACTAATCCCTATTGAAAATTCCACAATCATGTTCGTTGAAAAAGCTTCTTTTTGAACTCATGAAAACAAAAGATTCCTGATTTTTATCGAGGATTTTCTTAAGTGATTTGTTCTCTTAAGATGTAATTAACTATAGGGGTTTGCCCTTATAGGGAACTTAAAAGAACCTAGACTTAAAATAAACCCTATTTGACTCTCATATCGAATAGGGGAATCTGTCGGTTATCATGCAAACTTGTAGATCAAACGGAAGTCATTTATTTCTATAGTTTATTTAATTGAGCTTATTATCAAGTAGTGATTACCTTTCAGGGTAGTACATTACTCATAGTTAGCTCGATTATCCAAACTGTAGGAATCAATGAGATCAGTTTGACCCCATTTTCGTTAAATTAAAATACCTAATTTCTAAACATTATATTACGCTAAATTAAACCACACCCAGCCGCATGACGACCGACAAGTTCATATAAAGACAATGCACATTTGGAGGCTTAAGATCGTTAATTGAATTTTCAAATGAAATCCAAATTGGAAACTTATGGTCAAATAGTCAAATAGCATCTTAATGAGAGGAGTCCAATAAACACAAAATTAGTTGATTTTGATATGATTAGGGTGCTTAAATCATAAAAATACTCATATGATCAGGGGGGATCAACATAAAGCATTTGAGCAGATGATTATCAAAGTTATTCACCAAAATACCCGTCCTTTAGGGGCGATAAATTGACCCCCTCTTCGCTTGGAGGTGGGTGTTGAGGAGTGAAAGTCTAATGCTATTTTGAAATGAACGCGTGACAATAATTCCATGCCATTGTAGTTGTCGACCACCATCGAGCTCTACCTGACGACCGCCACCAACCATTGTCAGCCACCCCTACTCAATGTTGTTTGCAAACTCTGCTTTTTAGCAATATGTCATGAATAGGGTGTAATGACGTATCCCAAATATGATGTAATGAATAATATCATATTAAAGTCTTGACAATAACTTCTTGACTTTGTAGTCGTTGGCTACCATCAATTGCTGCCCACCGACAACTTTCAACCATCATCACCGCTGGCCTCGCTCGTCGCTGTCAACGAACTCATCTTTTCAATAATATATCCTTAAAATGGTGTAGTAAAATATTCCAAATGTGGTATAACAAATAATGTTATGTTAAAATCACGAAGATAACTTTCGGCCTCCGTAGTTGTTGACCATTGTCGACCACTGCTCACTAATCGTTGTCGATAACTTTCGGCCTCTATAGCTAATAATGTATTCCGAATATGTTGTAATGATATATCTCAAAGACAATATAACAATATATTCTACATACAGTGTAATTACATATCTCGAATACACTGTAACGACATATCTTTAATACATAGTAAAGATGTGTCCTAAATATAGTGTAAAGACATTTCCCGAATACATTGTAACAAATAGCGTTGTATTGAAGATCTGGTGATAACTCAAGGCGATGACTGCTTGCAACCGTCGTATTCAAAATATGACTTTCTTGTGTTGACAATTGTCACTGCAACTTCCAACTAGAACCTCTATAATCAAATGGTTCCATCACAACTTCTAATTATTGCTTTTATGGCCAATTGACATTATTGGATCCATCAAAAATAACCGCAAAGGCTAGCTAACGTTCTATAACTTCCAACTCCGATATTTGTGGTCAACTGCCACTACTACAATTTTCAACTACGACCTGTGTGGATAATTACTGTTGTAGCTGCTAACCACAATCTATGTGATTGACTATAGACATATGGCTAACTATTACTGAATCTACCAACTATGGTGTATATGGTCGACTACGGTTTACGTGGTTAACTACTATTATAGCTTCCAGCAACAACCTGTGTGGGACTGCTCCTATAACTTTCAATTACGATCACTATGACCAACTGACATTACTATAACTGTCAACTATGTCTAATGTGATAAAGTGCGACATATGCGGCTAATTGCTATTACAACTCCCAACTATGATCTCTGCGATCAATTGACGCCACTGCAGCTACCAACTATGATCTATATGATAAACTAAGACCTATGAGGCTAACTACTACTAGAGCTTCCAACTATGGCATTTGGTACCCACTATTACTATTATCACAAAAAATTACATTTGTTGTAGCTGAATTACGATTATTATAGCTGAACCTCAGTTGTACATATGTGCTTATGAACATTGTAATTCTATCTACTCAAATTTATGAGAAGAGTGGATCTATGTACTTTCAAACATAATGAATTACTTTAACTGAACTAGTCCCTATGGTTTCTTCTCTTTTCAATATTTTTCCACGTAAAAAACCGTGATGGCTCATACTACTACTTTTCCATTATATGTGTGTGATAGTTCTTCGTTTAATGTTAAGACACTAGATAATCACTCTAACATCACAAATCTTCCTGCACACAACAATAAGATATATCGACAGTCGATTGGAGGGAAATAAGCTTGATTGTTGCATGACATTTTATTCAAGCAAAGTACCAGGGATTGTTTTGTAAACAATGAGCAATGGGGTTTACTGTCATTAGGGTGTGTATTAACTCATTTAGTCATCTAAACTGAAAAACTAAATTAAGCTCAACATATTTCAGTTATTTAGTACTGTTTATGAAATCACTGTTCAGTTCGAATTGGTTTCATACATCTATTAACCAATCTATTCCATTTGGCCAATCACATAAATCTTCTTTAGAATTTTAAATTAAAGCCGAATTATATTTAAATTTTATTTAATTGGTTCATTTTTTTATTATTTAATTTTATTTAAATTATTTAAAAAAATTTGAAACAATCTGACCTAAATTTCCACCAAGAATTAGCTTGTAATGTGCTTGACCAAATAATTCCAGTTCCAAATTACTGCAAACCGACTGCCAGTGTAAATTAGACGGCCAAAAATTGCTTTGCGTCATTTCTCAATGTTTCCGTTCATTCCAAGAATTATGCCAACACTCAATTCTAAAAAAGAAAAAAAAAATGGAAATACCTAATTTACCCATTTCTCACTTTATATTCCAGATATTCCAGCTCATGACAAAAAAAGTACCTCCAATGCTTCAGTAAAAAAATTAATATNAAGGCGATGATTGCTTGCAACCGTCGTATTCAAAATACAACTTTCTTCTGACTTCTGAAGTTTTCCTTGTACTTAAAAGATTTCTTTGACTACAAGGCTACAAAGATTTATAATCAATTAAAAATAGTAATTAAAAAAATAGAACAAAAATTATTAAATTAGATTCGAATGATTTTTAATATAAATAATAATTTTTAAATATTGCCCCAACCCTTAACATCTTATGATTATGTGATTAGGGTTGTTAAAATGACTCTTTATTCGTGAGCAACTTGTGTTCGGCTTGTTAAGCAAATGAGCCGAACACAAACACACTTTTTGAGCTCAAAATGTAAGCGAGCCGAACACGAGCTACCCGGGCTTGCTCGTGTTTCACTCGTTTACACNTTTTTTATAGATTTATGATTTTTTATTTTTTATATTTTATTGTTATTATTATTATTGCTATTATTATTATTTTATATATTTGTGTGTGTGCTATTTTTAAAAGATTTCTTTGACTACAAGGCTACAAAAATTTATAATTAATTAAAAAATACTAATTTAGAAAATACAATAAAAATTATTAAATTAGATTCAAATGATTTTTAATATAAACAATAACTTTTAAATATTGCCCCAATCCTTAACATCTTATGATTACGTGATTAGAATTGTTAAAATGACTCTTTATTCATGAGCAACTCGTGTTTGGCTTGTTAAGCAATGAACCGAACACAAACACAATTTTTGAGCTCAAAATATGAACGAGCCGAACACGAGCTGTCCCGGCTCGCTCGTGTTTCGCTCGTTTACAACCCTAATCATTTCAATTTATTGTTAATAATTTCTAAAATCATTATAAAGTTGTGAGATGCTTTAAATTTTTAATAATATATATATTTGAAAATGATTTTTATTTTTTTTGTAAGAAAAGCAATAATATTTTTATTTTGATTAAATAATTGATTGTAATATTATATATTATGAACAAAGAATGTGCAGGTTCTAATTACTAGGCATAGATAATGCAAGTAAAGTTCCGTCAACGCGCCATAATCGACAATTGTTTGGGCTAAATTTTTTAATTAAAAATATTCTATAACAAATATAAAATTAAATCTATTTCATTAAAAATAATATTATTTTAACTCAACATATATTAAGTAATATTCGGACTAGGATTCACTTATATATTTTTAAAATTTAATATTAAAATATTTTTTATTTAAAATATTACCAAGTGAATGAACCAGATTGTTCACACAATGCCACATGAATTCTCCTAATGAAGTTTCTCGTTGCAGCACCGACCGCAGTTTTATTTGTTTTGATAAACTATATTTTGGCAGTTTTTTCAAAAAAATGTTGCTAAAATTTGTGTTTCTGCACTGTTCCAGCCTAGATGCGGTGGCAGCTTTCTAGCTACAGTCCGGATTTTTCGAAAATAAAAATTATAATTGCCGCCACAATTTTTTGAATATCATATTATTTTCAGCATCTTACAACTGATTTTTAATAAGCTGCAGCTGCCCAAACATAACTTTTGTCAAATGACGCCATATGACATCTCATATCACCACATGAGACAATCACCATATTCCTTTAATAATTTTTAAAATTTACTATTTTAAATATTAAATTTTTAAATAATTTTATTTTTTTAGTTTTCTACGGCTTAACATCAGTGCACGAATTGTGACAGACATAAGTGACATGTCATCAAGAATTTTTATCATTTGATACAAATCTCGACCTATTTCTTGTGCAAGAAACATCCATTTCAAATTAAAGATTATCCACAGTTTTGATTTTAGCAAGTTTATAGTCGAACTGACAGTCTCGATAAGACGAAGTCGATGATACCATAACTTGTCCAATTCAAATCTAATCAAGTCCAGATCAAGACAAAGCACATTTGGAGGCTTAAATCGTTAATTGAATTTTCAAATGAAGTCCAAATTGGAAAATTATAGTCAAATAGTCAAATAGCATCTTAATGAGAGGAATCCAATAAACACAAGATTAGTTGATTTTGATATGGTTAGGGTGCTTAAATCATCAAAATACTCATATGATCAAGGGGGGGCAACATAAAGCATTTGGCAGATGATTATGGGAGTTATTCACCAAAATGCCAAAATACTCTTCTTCTAGGGGCGATAAACCTCTTTGCTTGGACGTGTGTGTGGAGGAGTAAAAGTCTAGTGCTATTTCGGAATGAACGCGTGAAAATAATTTTAGGCCATTGTAGTTGTCGACCACCAACGAGCTCTACCTGACGACCGCCACCAACCATTGTCAGCCACCCCTACTCAATGTTATTTACAAACTCTGCTTTTTAGCGATGTATCATGAATAGAGTGTAACGACATATCCCAAATATGATGTAATGAATAATGCCATATTAAAGTCTTGACAATAACTTCTTGACTTTGTAGCCGCCGGCTACCATCGATTGCTACCCACCGACAACTTTTGACCATCATCACTGCTGGCCTCGCTCATCGCTGTCAGCGAACTCATCTTGTCAACAATATATCCTTAAAATGGTGTAACAAAATATCACAAATGCAGTATAACAAATAATGTTATGTTAACATCATGGAGATAACTTTCGGCCTCTATAGTTGTCGACAATTGTCGACCACTGCTCACTAATCGTTGTCGATAACTTTCGGCCTCTATAGCTAATAATGTATTCCGAATATGTTGTAATGATATATCTCAAAGACAGTATAACAATATATTCTACATACAGTGTAATTACATATCCCAAGTACACTGTAACGACATATCTTTAATACATGGTAAAGACGTGTCCCAAATATGGTGTAATGACATTTCCCGAATACATAGTAACAAATAACTTTGTATTGAAGATCTGGTGATAACTCAGACGATGACTGCTTGCAACCATCATATTCAAAATACAACTTTCTTCTGACTTCTGAAGTTTTCCTTGTACATCATTTACAGACAAGAGATGTTTTTGGTGTAAAATAGTAAACCTAAAAAAATGTTGTAGCGACCCATCATTGTAGCACCAACTATGATCTTTGTTGATAATTATCACTGCAGCTTCCAATTAGAACCTCTATAATCAAATGACACCATCGCAACTTCTAATTATTGCTTCCATGGCCATTTTATATTCCAGATATTCCAGCTCATGACAAAAAAGTACCTCCTATGCTTCAGTAAAAAAATTAATATTATTTGTGATTAAATTTAATCAATAAAATTTTATTTTAATTANCTCAGTGGCATTAACCAGGGGTAACACGCAACTAGTGTAGGCATGGTGGTGCTAGTTAAGGTGTTGGGTTTTGGTGCTCTGACTCATTGAGTTAGGGCATCATGCATTGGGGTGTTGGGGATGGTGGCAATGTGACGATGGAGCTAGGTACATTGTTTTTAGTGAACTGGTATAGGGATGTCATCATCTCAATTTCTCTGCATGGAGATAACCTTCACCAGATACCTAAGCGACATTGGGGTGTTGAGGTGCTCGAACTTGCCTTTGCCATTTAATGCTCTCAAGTGCTTAAGTATTGAATTTTGATTTGTATCTTGCAAATAACACTATATATACCCAAAAATTCTGAAATTGATGCATATGACAGGTATAATTCATTTATGCACATATTATACATTTTATAACTATCACATAACAACCCTAAACTAAAATCCTGAGAGGTCCAACTCTCATGTTAACTTCTTTTGTGGTGCTAGACACTGGCATTGCAGCTCTGTGGAAGTGGCGCCTAGGCACTAGATCTTGGTGTCATGATGCTTGGTCAAAACTTGGCAGTTTTCTATGGTATTNTATATATATATATATATATATATATATATATATATATATATATATATATATAATGTATGTATGCATGCATGCATGTAATGAACATTTTAATATTTCTAGATTCTTCAATTGATGCGTCCTTGCGTCAGTTAACTCAATTGGTGTTGGTTGGTTCAATCGATGTCGGTCGGCTCTGAGTTCGATGATCGATCGACTGTTGGTATTCTTCGAGGGGAATGTTGGGAGAATGTAATGGTGTTCATAAAGTTATTTGATTTTTGGTCTGTCTAGTCAGATCTTCGGTTAGTTGGCCCTAGGGCGGTCGATAGTCTACGAGTTCTCTTGACCGCCCGACTTCATGATTATCAGCGCTTGATCTGGATCATCGAGCTACTTTGAGATCATTCCATGCCATTTTTTGGTGTATATATAAAGTTCATCAATTTTCTCGCTCCTTGATAATAACAGTTGTAATAAGAACAATGAATTTTCTAAATGCAATTAATCAAATCTTATTAATCATAGTTATGTAACGAAGAAACTCCCTGTATATCCATGCCTATAAATCCTTTATATAGGGAGTGCAGCTTTTATCATCCTGATCACGTTCCTCTTCTTTGCTTGTGCCTAATACTTGCTGTCACATGGAAAAAGAGTATAGTTTTGCTCTAAAACCCGTTGATAAAACTATTATGTTCTTATGCATAGCATTTAATTCTTTAATATCACATAAAAAATATCACTATTATTTACATTTAAAATC
>JXCR01049667.1:2880-14627 GCA_002079205.1 Phalaenopsis hybrid cultivar | reverse complement strand
TCAAGCTAGATTCGTGCTTTTAAGACTATCAAGGTTCGAGTTTATTTTTAAATATCTTAATTGAGCTCAGCTTGGGGTTAATTTGAGCTCAGTCCATATATAAATTATTGAGTTTATTAACAAAGAGCTTGTTTGATAAAATAAACGAGTCATAGTCAAGCTATAATTAATTTACAACCCTTCTTTAATCCAGTCTTACTCTAACTTTATATAACTTTTTTGGAAAAAATAAAGAGTCATATCAATTAATTCTAGTATAACTTAAAAATAAACATTAAAATGGCATTATTCTTGAATGAGTTACAATTGAGCTGTAATCAAGCCTTAATTGTGTTTATTCATGTTGACATCAAGTCTAAATTGCTTTGATCATCATAAATCAGATCACAAGACATTCATTCATGCAATAGATGTTGAGTGATAAAAAAAATTTAAAAATATTTATCAAAATCATTGTTAGTTTCATATTTTCTATAAATACTATACTTCTTTTTATATTTGTATGCAAGAAGACCCTCAAAAAATTTATGTAAGAAAGAAAAATTTGAAGGCAGCACCACAACGTTTATGTGCTATGTTGAAACTTTTCCAACAATTTTCTTGAGAGCAAGGCACCTTAATGCTAGAATTTTAGTGTTGCAATGCCACAAGGACCCTAACACTATTCTTCAAAGCTCCTCGATGCTACTGAGAAATTATGTTAAGTTAAAGTGCTACATTTAGAGTCCAAGTATTGTGAAGCATAGGATATCATGCAACTATATGTGTCGATCAAGTAGTATGTAGATTTAGAGTCCAAGTATCAATCCCACAAGGAATGTTGCTAAATTTTAAATAAGTTAAAGTACTAATTTACTAACCCTAAGTCTAATTCAAAATTATTAAAGTTTTGAATGTGTCTAAATTCTAATTTTTGCAAAAGTAAATCAACAAAGTTGTGTTCTCTGGTATGAAAGTAATGTCACTTTGAACAGGATAATGTGAACTCTCAATATTTTACTTTATCCAAGATAGAATAAACATTGGATTCTCATATTATAGTTAAGTTTTGGTTAACCCTATAAAGTCTCCAAGAATTTCTCATTTTTCTATGTGATTATAATTTTTTTTATGACAATACTCTTATTCCACTAAGTGATTGAGTGTCAACTTGTTATTTTAGTGTACGATCAATTGTCCTAGATTACATGGATTTTTAACTTTTGAAATGGTCAATTTGAAAGTAAATTAAATTCCAAAAGCTAACATGCCAACATGCATTTAAAATACTAAAATAGTCTTAGGGATTTCTCATTGAATGAATAAGATTCATCACACTACCAAATCAAAGAAATATAAAGAAAGCCAATAAAATTACATTAAAATCTAAAAGAATAGTGTGCATAAATAACAATCAAATATGATATGATTCTAATTTTTTTCCACCACGATCCTTCCTGTACAATGAAATAACACTCTAATTCACTCTTAGTCAATATAAGTAAAACTCTCTCACACACAAACCCACTAACATGCACATACACTCTCCTTAA
The DNA here is from genome assembly GCA_002079205.1 of Phalaenopsis hybrid cultivar. Classification (NCBI taxonomy): domain Eukaryota; kingdom Viridiplantae; phylum Streptophyta; class Magnoliopsida; order Asparagales; family Orchidaceae; genus Phalaenopsis; species Phalaenopsis hybrid cultivar. The sequence goes on along the minus strand of JXCR01049667.1, from coordinate 13,095 downwards.
ATCCTCTTCTTTAGTGTGTTATGAGTATTCCCACAGACCCAAATGGAGGAAGAATTAATTTAAGTCTTATGAGTGCTTGACTTGCCCAAAAACCATCTTAAGGCAGTGCAAAGCTCAGTGGCATTAACCAGGGGTAACACGCAACTAGTGTAGGCATGGTGGTGCTAGTTAAGGTGTTGGGTTTTTGTGCTCTGACTCATTGAGTTAGGGCATCATGCATTGGGGTGTTGGGGATGGTGGCATTGTGACGTTGGAGCTAGGTACATTGTTTTTAGTGAACTGGTATAGGGATGTCATCATCTCAATTTCTTTGCATGGAGATAACCTTCACCAGATACCTAAGCGACATTGGGGTGTTGAGGTGCTCGAACTTGCCTTTGCCATTTAATGCTCTCAAGTGCTTAAGTATTGAATTTTGACTTGTATCTTGCAAATAACACTATATATACCAAAAAAATATGAAATTGATGCATATGAAGGGTATAATTCATTTATGCACATATTATACACTTTATAACTATCACATAACAGCCCTAAAATCAAATCCTGTGAGGTCCAACTCTCATGTTAACTTCTTTTGTGGTGCTAGACACTGGCGTTGCGGCCCTTAGGAAGTGGCGCCTAGGCACTAGGTCTTGGTGTCATGATGCTAGGTCGAAACTTGGCATTTTTTATGGTATTCTTACAACATTTAAACATGAATACCCTGTCCATTTGCACAAAATGTAAGCCAATATTTTCATTAATTTAAATAAAAGTGCGGGCACAGTTTTCACAAGTAATGTGATATATTATCTAAATGGGAGAGATAAACAAATAGGGAATACAATTTAACAACGAAAATATGAATGACTATTTGCCTCCCATGTGGTAGTCATATGCTCCCTCATCATCTCCCTCATCTCCCTCATATATATCTCAATATGAATGACTATTTTCGCCATGCCAACTAAACAATCAGCTCTAATGTTGTTCAATGTAGCTCATGTGCTATTCAAGGGAGTTCACTTTTCCATTGACAACAAGTACATTTCCACACAAACTTTGAATATATTTGAAGATGGAACAGGAACAAGAGAAGGCACTAGGAGGGACGAATGGACTGACTTCTCTTGAGCATTTATGAGATTGAACATTTTCCTTCACGGTAGAGCCCTTTTTGAACCTCAGTGCTCACAAAACGGTGGGTGTCAAAGCCACTTTTGATCGATCTCTTTCCCCTCCCATGCGAATTAGATGCCATATCCTTTGCTAGAACTTTGAAGACTTGGAAGAGCTTTGGAATAATAGAATAGGGTTGCGGTGGCAAACCGTTTGACCACCGTTCCCTATTTATAAAGTAATTAACGTCGTGGTACCATAAGCACAACACCACAGTGTTAAGCCTTTGAAGACCCTACCTCCTTAAAACACCATAACTTTTGCACTGATAATAAGTGGTTGTTAAACTTGAAATTGATTAACCACCACCNGCACAAAATGTAAGCCAATATTTTCATTAATTTAAATAAAAGTGCGGGCACAGTTTTCACAAGTAATATGATGCATTATCTAAATGGGAGAGATACACAAATAGGGAATACAATTTAACAACGAAAATATGAATGACTATTTGCCTCCCATGTGGTAGTCATATGCTTCGTCATCATCTCCCTCAATTTCGTCTTTGAATAGAACTGGTAGGGAGGAGGCTTGGATACTCCTTTTCGCCACTCAAGAATTTAGTCATGCCAACTAAACAATCAGCTCTAATGTTGTTCAATGTAGCTCATGTGCTATTCAAGGGAGTTCACTTTTTCATTGACAACAACTACATTTTCACACAAACTTTGAATATATTTGAAGACGGAACAGGAACAAGAGGAGGCACTAGGAGGGAGGAATGGGCTGACTTCTCTTGAGTGCTTATGAGATTGAATATTTTCCTTCACAGTAGAGCCCTTTTTGAACCTCAACGCTCACAAAACGGTGGGTGTCAGAGCCACTTTTGATCGATCTTTTTCCCCTCCCATGAGAATTAGATGTCATATCTTTTGCTAGAACTTTGAAGACTTGGAAGAGTTTTGGAATAATAGAATAGGGTTGCGGTGGCAAACCGTTTAACCACCGTTCCCTATTTATAAAGTAATTAACGTCGTGGCACCATAAGCACAACACCACGGTGTTAGGCGTTTAACCTCCTTAAAATACCATAACTTTTGCACTGATAATAAGTGGTTGTTAAACTTGAAATTGATTAACCACCACGATGCCTATGTATAACACTATTATGATAAGTCCAGACTCAGTCACATCTTTTTAAAAATTGCATAGGTGTACTTGACAACGAGGCCCACCATCCATTAAATTGACGTAGCACTGCATTGCCGAGACTCAATGTTGCAGCACGATGGAGCTTTTTTAAAAAACCACTAAGAATGCACACACAATTAACTTGTGTAGTGTCGCGACACAACGTATGGACGCCGAGGTGTTGCAAGGAAGCCTGGCATTGCGTTGCTATCCTAAATTTGCCAATGATTGCATGTTTATTCCCCAAAAAGTAATAAATTAAATTTTAGGGTGATTTAGTAAGACATTGGGATCAAAACATGTTAAGAATATGATGCCAAAAATGATTAAAATTCATAGTCAAATTAACTTTTAGAAAATTAATTTACATTAATTAAAAATCTATTAAGAAAAACTTCAGCNTAAGACATTGGGATCAAAACATGTTAAGAATATGATGCCAAAAATGATTAAAATTCATAGTCAAATTAATTTTTAGAAAATTAATTTACATTAATTAAAAATCTATTAAGAAAAACTTCAGTTAAAATTTTAGGATAACTCATCATCCTTGGAAATAATGTATTATATGTACTTATATCTAAGTTTAACTCATAACATCTCATGTGGTCATGTCGTTCTGCTTCTTCTATTGCAAATAGTTGGTGCAGGTTCAAATCGAGCTCCCTAAATTTGTTTTTTTTTCAGTTAATTTTAACGAACCAATTTCAAACTAAATACGAACAAGAATATTTAAATCGAGTCGAACACAGACAGACTGTTCACTGGCTAATTTAGAATNTCACCTAAATAAAACCTTCAAAATTTGTGTGGTGTTATATTTTAATCTCACAAAAGTCAAACACTTAACCATAAGAATCCATAATAAGCAGCTTGAATCCCTTTAAAGTGAGATGTTGGGGGGATTGCATCATTTAAAAGTGAAAAGTCATGTAAGCTATGCCCCTTAGTAGGTTAATTTTTGTCTCTAAAAAAATCCTCTATAATATGACATCATAATTCATCATGTATAATTTCACAAAGAGTGCCCAAGAAATGATGTTTGTCCAACTTCATTGAAGCTTGTGGAGGTTTGTGACTTCCTTCTAATGGCATAATTCAACTATGTTTTTGATTCTGTGATGGGCANCTATGCCCCTTAGTAGGTTAATTTTTGTCTCTAAAAAAATCCTCTATAATATGACATCATAATTCATCATGTTTAATTTCACAAAGAGTGTCCAAGAAATGATGTTTGTCCAACTCCATTGAGGCTTGTGGAGGTTTGTGACTTTCTTCTAATGGCATAATTCAACTATGTTGTTGATTCTGTGATGGGCCATTTTTATCATATTGTGATGTGATTTTATGTTGGCGAGCTTCTATTCATAATCATAGGATTTGAACTTGATTCTCTTCCATCCTACATGTACATTTCTCTAAATTTTGAATTGAATTGCCTCCTAGATTGAAGATTTGTTAGCAGTTATTGGAGTGATATTTGAAGTATATTAGGAATCACTTTCCATATACAACATCAAATTGTTATGCAATAGGTAATTCATAAATGTAAGGAAAAACTAAGTCTTAGTTGTATAAAAATATCTCGCACGCGATTAAAAGTGATTAATGATAATAAAATGTTTACATGAAAAATTTTAGAAGGGAAAAAATCATGCTCCCCGACTCAATCAAAATAATTCATCATATATTTCAAGAAACATGAAAAAATAACTTTAAAATAATAATTTGGCTACAACACCCATTGGTTAATAATTAGTCCACAACAATCATCACCGGTGGTTCATAGCACTTGTTAATGATAGCTGATTTTAAACTTTTTTAAAGAGCATGGATGCAGTTGTTAGCTTTTTTATGTTATCTTTGTATTAAAATAGGGTCATATTTATAGAGTTTTAGGTGATGATTTTGATAAATTTAATATTTTTTACTTATATGATCTTATAATTGAATGATTTTAGGCTTGTTAGATTTCTTTCATCCATATACTTGATTTGACTATAAAAATATTAAATTTATATTTATATAATCATTCAATTAATACTTCGTATTGCCGAGATGCACATAACTATAGGCTTATTGAAATTAGAGTTTATTAAAAACTTTATTATTTACAATGCATTGGGATTTGTGTCTCATCAGATTGATTTTCCGTTGCAAATGCGCAGGTTTCGATGTTACATATGCAATTACATAAAAGTTGCTGGATGTGTATGCAAATTTTCATTAAAAAAGTGCTTCATGGTTGAAGGGTGGAATAGAATTTTAAAGAGAGTTAGGTAGCACAAGACATGGGAGAAAGAAAAACATACCAACGTGTAAAACGTGGACGTATTATTTTTATATGTTTTGGTCTGCCCTTCTGATGAACGATCTGAACTCGAGTTAAGTTGGAGTCGGCTAAAAATTAGTTTAAAAAACTCGATCTATAAGTTTGACTCATAGTTTAGTTCTATTTATTTTGATTCAATCTTGGTCTGAGCCAAAATTTAAATCAATTTTCGAGAGATTGATGATCTTCGGGCTAAATTCACGGCACTATGTATAAATGAGCCATTTGAGGTTGTATTGCATGATTTCATAGATGGGATGTTCCGAGCTTTCTAGAAGATTATAGAGAATTTAGGAAAGAATATTCTAATTATAATAGATTTAATACGTAAATAATATTAGCATTAGGAGCAGGTTAGAGCGGAATTAAGGAGAAAGAGCAAAATTGTAAAATATGTTTGCGTTTCAGCCCTCACTCTCTCATTTTAAACACAAACATTTTAATAAGAATATAATAAGAGATTATAATATATAATCTTAAAATTAAAAAGGATTTAATTTTGAAATGTTAATATTTTAATTAAATAAGAATTTTTGAAAAATTGAATTATCGGAAATTAAAATGTTATTAGATTTAATTAATTATAATAAGCAAATTTTGAATTTATAAAATATAATTATAAAATGATATAAATTAATAATATTGATTAAAATAATTTATTGAATTATTAAAAATAAAATGAAAATAAAAATTAACTACTTGAAGGAAAAAAAAAGAAATTAATTTTACCGGATAGTATTTAACTTAATAAAAATAATATATTTATAAAAAAACATCCCATCTACAAATTCCTCTGGAATTATGTCTCCTTCAAAAATAGATAATTGAATCAATGGAGCATCACAATCTTCAATGGCGTCCCAGTCGTCAGCCGAGCGAAATTGGTTAACAAACACATTATTCACCATAATCGACTCAATGATATATGCATTCAATATTGAATGCTCGTGCAGTATGTCATGACTTAGCAAAACCACATCAGTATTTGTATTCCTGTGCAGCATCACCTTCACCAGCCTTTGGCCCGCTTGACTCTCGCTTGTCCCACTATCAATGGTTTGATAACCACTTTCATCAACATCCATGCGTGCACCAACGGATGGTTCCTAAACGAAGTGCTCGACATTTTTGCTGTTATAAGGATGAAATGAGTGTAAAAGGTCAAATGATCAACGACCAGCTTTGTCAATCATTGCTTCATCGTGTCGCCTGAAGCATCCAATTTCGTATATGCTCAATGATTGTGGAGTGGGACTGCTTGTGATAAAATTAATGTAAACAGAGTGACACATTAAAGTGTAAAAAAATCTTAAATTACCACTGTTATAGATCTCCATATTTCAATCACCCTCTCAAAATGCCCCACCGGGTGAAGCGGTGCCAAATAAACAGTGATATCATCAGCATGTAAATTTACAACCTCTATGTAAATCAAGCTTGTGTTGTTGAAATGTAAACTTGGTTTTAGTTGTTTAAATAAAGCTTAATTTCTATAAGCTTATTCTAGAATATGTGGTAGGTATGAAATTATTGTGTAGTAGGTGTGGTAGGTATGGTAGGTGTTGAATTATTGTGTGGTAGGTGTGGACTTATTTGTAACCATTGGATTGTAATTATGGTGGCACAATCCTAGCCATTAATTTAGGAGGTGCCACTAGTATAAATAGGGGTGGAGTCTTTGAGTTTATATCAAGCCAAGTAAAGGTGATAAATAAGAGTGAAGCTTCTTCCATAAGTTGTTTGTTTTTAGCCTTTGTCATTTCTTAAAAGCTTCTTCATTCCAACAAAGTGGTATCAGAGCGAGGTTTCATTACAGAGAAATGGCAAACGGTGGCATGGTTTCGTTCCAAGTCCCGATGCTTAAGGAAAGCATCTACGACAATTGGAGTATCAAGATGAAGGCACTCCTTGGAGTGCACGACGTTTGGGAGGTTGTGGAGAAAGACTACGATGAGCAAAGTGATGAGTCCGCTCTATCCATNACGTGGACGTATTATTTTTATATGTTTTGGTCTGCCCTTCTGATGAACGATCTGAACTCGAGTTAAGTTGGACTCGGCTAAAAATCAGTTTAAAAAACTCGATCTATAAGTTTGACTCGTAGTTTAGTTCCATTCATTTAGATTCAATCTTGATCTGAGCCAAAATTTAAATCAATTTTCGAGAGATTGATGATCTTCGGGCTAAATTCACAGCACTATCTGTAAATGAATCATTTGAGGTTGTTTTGCATGATTTCATAGATGGTATGTTCCGAGCTTTCTAGAAGATTATGGAGAATTTAGGAAAGAATATTCTAATTATAATAGATTTAATACGTAAATAATATTAGCATTAGGAGCAGGTTAGAGGGGAATTAAGGAGGAGCAAAATTGTAAAATATATTTGCGTTTCAGCCCTCCCTCATTTTAAACACAAACATTTTAATAAGAATATAATAAGAGATTATAATATATAATCTTAAAATTAAAAAGGATTTAATTTTGAAATGTTAATATTTTAATTAAATAAGAATTTTTGAAAAATTGAATTATCGGAAATTAAAATGTTATTAGATTTAATTAATTATAATAAGCAAATTTTGAATTTATAAAATATAATTATAAAATGATATAAATTAATAATATTGATTAAAATAATTTATTTAATTATTAAAAATAAAATGAAAATAAATATTAACTGATTGATGGAAAAAAAAAATTAATTTTACCGGATAGTATTTAACTTAATAAAAATAATATATTTATAAAAAAAACATCCCATCTACAAATTCCTCTGGAATTATGTCTCCTTCAAAAATAGATAATTGGATCAATGGAGCATCACAATCTTCAATGGCGTCCCAGTGGTCGGCCGAGCGAATTTGATTAACAAACACTTTATTCACCATAATCGAGTCAATTTATATGCATTCAATATTGAATGCTGGTGCAGTATGTCATGACTTGGCAAAACCACATCAGTATTTGCATTCCTGTGCAGCATCACCTTTACCCGCCTTTGGCCCGCTGGAGTCTCGCTTGTCCCACTATCCATGGTTTGATAACCACTTTCACCAACATCCATACGTGCACCAACGGATGGCTCCTAAACGAAGTGCTCGACATTTCTTCTGTTATAAGGATGAAATGAGTGTGAAAGGTCAAATGATCAATGACCAGCTTTGTCAATCATTGCTTGATCGTGTCGCCTGAAGCATCCAATTTCGTATATGCTCAATGATTGTCGAGTGGGACTGCTTGTGATAAAATTAATGTAAACAGAGTGACACATTAAAGTGTAAAAAAAATCTTAAATTACCACACGTTCAGGTTATGGATCTCCATATTTCAATCACCGGCGCCAAATAAACAGTGATATCATCAGCATGTAAATTCACAACCTCTATGTAAATCACGATTTTGTTTGGGGGTTTCTAAGAGTAGAAATTCTTATGACCCATCATCTTTAACATGAGTTATAGTAAATCTGCTGCGCATTAGAAGCCTACAAACCAAATATATTGTATGTGTTGAACTACCTTGGCATAGTACTGCTGACATCTCCCTCTTCAATTCATGTAATGTTATTAATTGAGATACTTGCATTGATCGATTTCTTCTACCAATATAGGCTGGAGTGAAATCATCTGTTGCACGCAACTCTCCGCTAAGTATACCAGTTAATGATACATCTTGCTACTCATATTAATACAAAAACTGTAACATTATACTTGACTTTAGAGCTCGCTTCAGCTAGCATCTAAACACTAAAATGCAATGTTTATTTAAAAACAAGAAACTAACTACGCAATTGACGGTGAGAAATCTCATATACATAATCAAATATGCAGTACATATGTTTAAGAAAGTGCTACAATTTAAACTTATTAAAGAGGTTCACAGTTAGCTATATAATTTTCTTATGATGTTCTTTGAAAACCTCAATCACAATTTAAAAATCATTACTATCACGCAGGTGTTCTCTATCCTTATCAGTAGAGTAATAATCACTATTTCAAGTATGTGATTATATATCTCCTGATAAAACTTGGGAACACCAACATAGAAAGCGTTAGATTTTAAGAAAATTAAGAATGATATATTCAGAGAGCAAACTTTTAAAATTAATAATCTTAACGATTAAGGAACTGGTAGCCAACCACCGTCCCCTCAATATCACTGCTATCATCGTCTCTGTTGCTCTTCTCCGTCCATCCACTCGATACAGTTTTAGTGTGCAACTCAACAAGTTCATCTGACTATTGTTCAATGCGACTTATTCAATCAACCAGGAAGTCCATCTGCAGCCCAACTGCAGTGACCTCGTCTTGCAAACCTTGGATCACGTCATAAAGCGGGCAGGGACGACAAACGTAGGAAGAAGGGGTACAACTTCGGGAGAGCGACCTCTTTCTGTCTTCTAAAATCAACGCCAAAAACATGACGAACATCAAGATCGGCCGGCTGGTCTTATCGACCTCGCATGCTCGCGGGGAGCCATTTGTGTGGAGGTAACTCTTTCATCCATAAAATTTACATTATAATCAAAATTTATAACAATAATAGACAANATGTATATGTATATGTGTATGTATGTATATATATGTGTATGTATGTGTGTATATGTATGTCTGTATATGTGTATGTATGTGTGTATATGTATGTATGTATATATGTATGTATGTGTGTATATGTATGTATGTATATGTGTATGTATGTGTATATATGTATGTCTGTATATGTGTATGTATGTGTATATGTGTATGTCTGTATATATATGTGTATATATGTGTATGTATGTATATATATGTGTATATATGTGTGTGTGTGTGTGTGTGTGTGTGTGTATATGTATATATATATATTCATTCTTAGACCTAAGAAGAGTGAAGATTTTTGTAAAGATTGCACTGAGACTTTAATTAGTGAAAAGTGAACGCCAAACATCTTTATTTCAAGTAAGTTTTTATGTGTCATCAGCATATTAAAAAACCAAGTTGTCTATTTTTTTAAACACAGTATAAAATGTTATTATTCTTTAAAATTAATAGCATCACAAAAAATGTTGCTTAAAAATAATATTAGCTCCACAAAATTGTCAAAAAAAAAAACTAAAAAAACTAAAAAAGATTCAAATATGCTGAGTGAACCTATTTTTCAAAAAAAAAAAAGAACTTGATATTTCAACTCTTTGTAGAGAAAGAGGGAAAATATAAAAAGAGAGTGGAGAGTGGGCCAAGAGAGTGGGGGAGGTGATTCTTTAGTTGAGAGGGAAAGAGAGAGAGTAGAGAGGGAAAGAGACAGAATAGAGAGAGAAAGAGAGAGTAGAGAAATGTTTTTGATCAGAGAGGGAAAGGGTGGGAGCGTGGGGTGGGGTGGGGTAGAGGGTTGTCTTATTGAAACACAAACATTATTTGAGTTTAACATGAAACACATACATTATTTGTGTTTAACATGAAACACAACCAACTTTTGCATTTCACATTAAATGCAAACACCCCTTATGATTTTGCTCATTCTCCTTATTTCACTCTAACTTATTAATATTATATGTTTTTAAGCCCTTTTTAAAAATTTGGCCTATAAATTAAGAAGTTATATATATATATA
>JXCR01049666.1:0-11267 GCA_002079205.1 Phalaenopsis hybrid cultivar | reverse complement strand
TATTTCTTCCTCCATGCAACTTGCTGACGTGTTTACGAAATCGCATTCCACTCAACGTTTTTATTTTTCGATTAGCAAATTCTCGATGATTCTCCTCGATGCATCGTGAGTTTGAGGGGGATGTTAAATATAGTTTTGTATTTCTATTTCTCTATCAATTATGGGTAGTTTAGTCTTTTCCTGAGTGTACATATATATATACTCTTGTAATGAGATTTTGGGTATGATTTGCAAAACCCTAACCACCTTTTGTCTCTCTTGTTTTCTAACAGCTTGATCATAGAGAACAATCTTTAATTGATTTTTTTGTTAACTCACTATCTGGCACTCTGTTTTCGAGTCAATACATGCATCCTGAATATTCAAAAACTGTGTTCAATCTTTTTAAACTTCTAGACGCATAAATTGAGAAGATTGAAGCAGAAAATGTGCTTCAAGCAATCACAAATAACCACTTAAGTTATGTTCTTGTGGGTTGGTAATTTATATATTTTAATATATAAACATTACATTTTTTTTCGTAAAATTATATGATGATAACACATCTTTTATTCATGTAGGTCAAATGTTTATAGAGAAGAGAGCATACATGTACCGGACACCATGCCTAAACCATTCTATTGATGTAATGTTAAAGGGTATTGGGAAAATTTTTTATGTTAAAAACATCATCCAGAAAGTTTTAACAGTTAACTGGCTATAAATGTAATCATTGACTAAATTTAAATATGATGAGAAGATATAATAGTGGTGTGAAATTGGTGAGATTGGGTTCATGTCGTACAACAATTTTTCCTAATGCTTGTAAGTATACATAAGCAAAAAAATTTAAATACATGTGATAGGGTTGGTGTAGCTCCAATGACGAACAAAATTATAGAAAGTCGTCTTGGATGGTTTGGTCAAATTAAACGTCAACCATCTGATGATCCGATTAGGAAAGTAGATGTTTTAGATTCGACGTATGTTAAGAAAGGCAGACGCAGACCTAGGAATACTTGAGCTTATGGTATAAAAAATGATCTTAATTTAATAGAACTAAATGAAAATATGACACTAAATAGGACGCATTGGAGAAAAAGGATTCATGTAGCCGACACCACGTAGTGAGATTAAGGCTTTCTTTTTGTTGTTGTTGTTGTTTGTTTCTAAAAATTAGAACATGTCCAAATTTAATACTAACTATACAGAGAAGAATAGTAAGGGAATTATTTTGAAAACTAGATTTTGAAATGACGTGACTTACACTTTTAAAATTTTGCAAAATAGTGAAGATGTTAAGACTAATAGATGGTGATAAATAACCAGTAATGATTATAGTTATGATACAATTGATAGAGTCAAAGATGCAATCAGTGATGCATTTGGAGAAGATGAAAAAAATGAGTATATTTTTTGTATTATTGATGATAGTGGAGGTGTCAACTCCAACCATTACTATCTTAATCTGAATTTTTTTACAAAATTAAATCCATGATATAATTAAATAAATAGATAATTGAAGGCTTATATGCAGATATTAGAAATTTTGTGGGAGACCCAAATAACATAATTGCCGTAGATCAAAAAGTTTATAGTCATAATGATGTCGGTGGTTTTTTCACAACCGAGTATGTCATCCACAAAAAAAAAAAGATAAAAAATCTCCAGATATGATTAATTGAAGCTTCTAAAAAAAGTTGAATCTTTAACTGATTAAATTTTTTGCTTTGACATGCCTTTATAATATAATGTAGCAAAGTGGCGGGAGATGTATGGTGCGCCAGCCCCAACTTTGTAAAAATTGGTTGTTAAATATTTAGATTCAAATATTTTAAAAAATTTAAATATATTAAATAGTTCATATGTTTTATGCATTCATTATATTTTTATATAGATTCAAACAAAAAAAAAAGTAATCAATGAGATTAAAAAAATTTAAACGATTAGTTTTCATTAATTACAATCACACTTTAAAAAAGATAGGGCTTTTACATACATAGCACTCAAAATTTTCCTAGTTACCCATCTCACATCTAAATTTCATATTACAAATATCATATGAATAGTAATACTCATTATCACCTTTTAATAGTCAAATTATCTTTTCATCCAAAGGTAAAGTGTTATGTGTGTAAAAATGAAAATTTAAATGTGAGATAGGTATATCCATAAGAATCAACTAAAAAAGATTTAATTTGAGGGATTTCATTGATTCAATCAATCTGAATTCCATTGATGAAAATTGTGCGTTGTTGATTGAAAAAATATAAAATGATGATGAGCAATAATTTGGCAATGAAGATTTTACGTGATGCTTAAAGAAAAGTTGATCGAAAATAACCAGTAAAATTTAGTAGTTAGACTAAAGGGGATTCTTCAACATTGAGGGCTAGCTCTTCTCAACCTACATCCGCTTAAATTAAGCAAGAAAGATGATAAGTATGATTTAAATAGAGGAAAAGAAATTGAAGACAAAAAAATTTACTTCAAAGAGAAATTGATTATGTGAATGAAAGAGAGGATGATGACAAATGATTTTTTTTAATTTGTTTTATGAAACTTGAGATTTTATTAGTTGATTTATGGATCAAAAGTTGGGTTTTATTATTAATTATAAGAGCTTTTGACATATTATGCAATTTTCACGTTTTACTACAAAAAATTATTAGAACTTAGAAATTGTTAGAAATTTAAATTTACATGTTCATCTTTGAAGTTTATCTTCAAATTAGATATATGCATCATATGTTTTTCTATTCTAAATTAAGTTTTTAAGTCATCTTATAGATATGTCATGTTTTATAATTGTTAATGAATGTCTCATTATATATATAATTTAATATAAGCTATACTCGCTCTAATTAATAAAAGTATTGCTTCCTTTTACATTTTGGGGTTTGAAGAAAAAATAAACCATTTAGCATCGCATTGCGCTGTGTTTTGAAAACTGCTTCAAAGTTTATCTAACTTCAAGTAAAACTCTAAAAATGAGGACTCATGAGGTTCTCCTCTCTTGTCAAATAGTATGTTCCTTCATTATTTTACCTTTGATAGTTCATTTTGGTTTCTTCCAACAAACCCACAGGTAATACACTATCGTTGTCGAGGTTTAGCTTGGATTTGGATGAATTTAGTTATTTTCTTTTATTTCCTATGTCACATATTTTTAATTGGCATGAAAATGAAATCATAAGCATTGATACTGATTTGAAATTGGATGTCTTAAAGTCCAAGGTTCACTATTGCAAATCTAGAATGAGATACAGAAAGAAACACAAAAGATCGCAATTTTTAGTACCTCGCCTTTTAATTTAAGCAAAAAATTACACTTCTTTTGATGCAAAATCAGCACAACGCTTTTAATTGTAGATGCTAGAATCTAAGATTGCACAAGAAATTTGAGAACAAACATAAAGTATATAGTGATAAACAAGTACATGCATCAAAAATTAAAAAATTCCAATCATGTAAACAAAACTAATCACTAAATAGTTTAGATGAAATACCAAGAATACAATTCAACAACTGGATGAGGCACGCTAGCTAGAGTGGTTATCTCTATTTTTTAAAGCTTAAGGCCAATGCTAATAAGGCTATTACTAATTAATCTTTATGGTACTCTTTCACCAGATCTTCAAATTGACATAAAGATTGGATCTTCAAAATTGTGATATTTATATTAGTTCTTTCATCAAACCGTTTGTGATTAATTTTGTGTGCAATTAAGATTTGGTCAAGTTCAATACTTTTATTTCTTATGGTAGGAAACCCAAATTGTTATAAAAATTTAGTTCATTTTAATTATTAATGTGTGATTAATAATTTATTTGTCTATGAAAAAAAAAGGGTATGATCGATTTGAATGAAAGGTGATAAGAATAAATGGAGGTATACCTCAAGCAAATGAATACCTTAAATGTCCTCTTCCAATACATCTAGAAGAAGTAAAGTTATTAAGTGTAAGACAGAAACTTCAAATGTAATAGATATGCTACTTGTTTATCGATGAGTAAAAAAAATTAAAACAATGATTATGTATGGAACATCAAGTGAGGGTGGTTGATATTAACAAAGCATCAAACATTCAACCACCCTTACAGGGTGATAACAAAACAGTTGAATCAATATCCAGGGCCAAAAAAAAAAACGGCTATGTAACTATAAGGAAAAGTTAATTGGGTCACTTTTTGTTCAATAAACCTGAAAAAGAGGCTGTAAAAAGGAAGCATGTGAGACAAATGAGAGCCAAGAAAAAATTGATAAGAAAATTAGAGATAAAATTGTGCAATATATGATCATATGGTTCTATCAAGCAGAAATCTTTTTCAATACAGTGAAGTTAGAGAGTTTTGATCATATAGTGGAGGCAATTGCATGGTTTAAGGGGCCGTTTGGGGTGTGTGGCGGAAAAAACGCCAAGTGTTTGTATTTCGCATTTTACCTAGGTTTTTCGAAACAGCGTTTTTATATTCTATTACACGCGGATCGCGGGTATATCCCTGCGATCCGCGTTTGGGCTCCATTTTTTACTGCGCTACCCTCCTAAGCCTGCAGCCGACCTTCCTTCGAACATTCGACGTCGATCCCGCCTCCATCGCTCAGCAAGTAACAAAACTCATTTTTCTCGCTCGGCTCCTCCCTCCTTTCCCCCATTTTGCCGAGAGATTTAAGATTTTGGCAAGAGATTTCAGTCGATCCATCTGTTTGGAAGTGTTTGGTAGCTAAAACCTAGATCCGGTTTGAATATGCAAGTATCGCCGGTAAAAATGTAGATCCACTGTTATTGTGATATATTGAAGCATCCAGAGGGTTTTCTTCTCCATTCCCCATCCCTACCTTTCTTCGAACTGTGTTTATTCGTATCAACCGAAATTTTTTTTCGTGTTTTGTTCGTATGGTCTCCATGCTATTCAAAGTTATTGATTCTTTTAGGGTATTTATTTGAGAGGCTAGAAGATATTGATGCAATGCTATGTTCCCTGCGATTTGCTATTCAAATTGTTTTATATTTTAGAGGTATCATTTGGTTCATTTTTTGTATGAAAAAGCTTTTGGTGGGAGTGGTTCATATCTTTGGTATTCTTTGAGCCATGTTTTCTGACTTTCTTCAACATGTCACATAATTTCTTAGAAGTTGTCAGTTCTGTTTTTGGGACCATGCTATTTTTATTAGGAAGATTTACATACATATCACTTAATTCCTATGTATTTACATATCTAACACCTAAACTTCGATTTTTACATATATGTCATCTTACCAATGCATTAGAAGGTGTATTTTACTTTTTTAAAAGTAAAAATAGTTATAGTTTTTATGTGATTTGAAAGATTTGGATGGTATAAATGTAAAAAATAAGGTTTTGGTATTAGATATGTAAATATATAATAATATAGTGGTAGGTATGTTAGTGCCCTTTTTTATTATTCATCTTGTTTGTGGTGTAGACGAGTTGAGCCGAACTTATTATTTAAACAAGTGGACTTGATTGAGACGAGATTATTATGACAGAATTGGTTAAAGAAACAAGTTTGTTGTGTTGATGTTTGTTCACAACTGAATGGGTAAAAAAGCTTGCATTATGTTGATGACTGCAATTTTCCACGATTGTTGGATGGATAGTTGGCTGTAAAGATCATTGAGGCACACATATATTATTTTGTTCAACAACATGAATTTGCTTGCAAATTAGAACAAGTAGGAAAAAGAAGCAACAACATAGAGCTACAAAAATTTTATTGTTATTTCTTGCATATTTGACTTGGCAACAATGAAAATTTGGGCGATAAATTTTTTGGCTCTCACGTTATGTTTATGCAAATAGTTTGCACTGGTTCAATGAATATTCTTTTATCAAGATGGTGATAAGCATGTTTACTTCGATGAAGGTGTTACTATTTATGCAACTCAGTATTTTTTTGCTTCGATGAGACCCCTTTCTTTACTTATATGAAAGAAAATTGACTATCTTATTATGGTAGATTCGGTACATTGTTGTTGAAGCAGGTTTTTTCAAGTAGGTTTTTTAACAAGCTATGATGATGCCCTTTGGGTTGTTGGTTTAGAATTGAAAAGTTGGGTGAAGAAAATATGTTTTATGGTATATGGTCCTTTGGGTTGTCTTTGCTAGCATTGGTTTAGAATTTCTAATCTGCTCTATGTGTTCCAAATTTCAATTGGTTTTTACTCAAATACGGTGGTACTATAATAATAGAGAAAAAAAAAGAAAAGGTTTCATAAATGATGGTTATATGAAAAGCACATTTATGTTTCACCCATAGGCCAATATATATTTTAATTCATTATCTTTTTTGAATTTTTTTTTTCATATGCATATTTCCATATCTTAAGTGCCTCATTTTCGATCATAATGTCATCTAGTCATCCATTGATATGATAGTAAAAGATAAATAAATCTAAAAACTAGTTCATCGACTATGTGGGATAGAGATGCTACTAATATTTTTTGTGATCTATGCGTGAGGGACGTCGAATTGGGAAATCGACCCACAATTTTTTTAAATAAAGAAGGTTGGCATAATATCACAATTAAATTCAAAAAAATAACTAGAAGAGATTACAATAGGATGAAACTAAAGAACAAATGAGAGCAATTAAAGAACTGGAAACTTTGGAAAGAGCTTAAAAGAGAATCAACTGGATTGGGATGGGATCCAATAAAGCGGACAATTGATGCACCTGAGGAATGGTGGGCAGAAAAGTTAGCGGTAATAACATCACCATTTCAAGTAAATTTTAGAGACATATTTTTGGAATATTGATTAGAATTTTTTTTACGATTACAGGTAGTGTCAGCGGCAAAAAAATTCAAATTTACTGGAATTGAACCAGCTTTGGAGGAGAAGTTGAATGGCATGTTTACTGGTGTTGTAGCAACAGGAACTCATTCTTTCACCCCTAATGAGCAGGGTGTTGCAAACCTAGCAGAGGATATAGAGACAGAGCATATAGGTGATTCAGGAGAAGGTCCCAGCCAAATCCACACAGATATCCAATCCACTGATGGAACAAAGCGCCACCAACCTGCAAAAAATAAAAAAGATTTTGCATTTGTGAGAGGTTCTATTGAGACATTGATTGAAATTTCCAAAAATAATTCCAAAACTGCGAAGGACAGCACAATCCATGAGTGTATTAAGATCCTTAACACATATCCTGGTATTAAGGAAGACCAGAATATGTATGTTAAGTATGTCAAGTTGCTAAGGAACTCTACCCGGAGACAGTTCTTTGAGACTTTGGACCCAGAATTTTGTCTTCCCTACTTGCGCTCTTTTATTAAAAGATTGAATGTTATTTATATAACTGTTGATCTCATTTCTGGATGAGGTTTTTTTTCTCTCTCCTTAGAGCCTAGGGTCTAGCTTTAGGCTTCCCCTGTTTGCCCTCCTAAAAGACTAGTACAGAACCCACACCATTTAGAAAATTCGAGCCTCCTCGTCACTCCTTCGAGTTTCGCATGGGCGGTCCCAAATCCTCGGCATTCCATTGAGTTGATTAGGATCGACACATGAAACTCGAGTCGAGTTCCTACATTAATAGGAGCAGCCCTTAGGGAACCCCTTTGCGACCCGAACGCTCGATAACGCCGCATTTTTGCACACGCATCGCACCCCGCACGATTTTGGCTTAATTCGACTCGCCCGTCAGAAAACTCGTCTGGACGACCCCGGATGACGAAACGGACCGCGTTGACGCGTCCGGAACATCGATTTTAGCTAGGAAAGACACCCATATTGTTGTGGTTCCACACTCGCGCGAACTGCACGAAAATCAATGCACGTTTTTTTAATTAGCGGTGCGCGGGCCCGGGCTCAGCCCAAGTTTGACTCGGGTTTGATTCAGGATGAACTCGGGCTGAACACGGGTTAGGCACCAGCTTACCTGAATTTGAAATTCAAATTTCAAAATTTAAATGAATTATTTAAATGTTGTCTTAATTAAAATTAATTCAGGTATTAATGTTTTCCATTTAATCTCCCCCTGTATTTGGAAACCATTTAATTCTCCACCCAATTGATTCGAGTAACGGCTAACTCTCTCGCTGCCTATTTCTTTCTCCCGCTCGGTGCCCTCGCCTGGTCTTCCTTCTCTGCCTTTCCCGAACGCCTGCTCCTGCTTCTGCTCGATTTTGCTCGACAGAAAACCCTCGCCTTCCTGCTCTCATTCGACCAAAGACCCCTTGTCGCTCGTCTTCCTCCTCAGCCTCTCTGAAGCTCCTGCTCATCTTCCTTCGCTCGCCAACCTTCCCTCGCTCGCCTTCTCCTTCTCCCGAGGCTTCTCTGCTCGAGCCCGCTCGATAGGGAAAGACGAAGCGCCCGCTCCTGCGCCTCACCTGCACCTCTTCTGCGAACAAAAAAAAACTCACGCCTGCTCGATTCGGCTCCCGTCTCCCGCACCGAAGCCATCTTCGCTCGATCCCGCCTCCCGCACGACGCCTTCGTCTGCTCCTACCCGATCAACACCTTCGCCTGCTCCTACCCGCTCTTCCGCTCACCTGCTCCACCTCTGCGAACAGGAAGAAAGCTTCATGCTCGCCTTCTTCCTCCCCTGTTCGGCCCCAGCTCCTTTTCTACGAACAAAAGAGTCTGTCTGAACTCCCTCTTCTTCACGTAGGAGAAGCTTCTGTTACTATGTGATCTAATTCTTCGATAAAAGAAGAATACAATTCTTTAATTTTGAAGAAGACTAAAATTGAAGTTGGTTACTGTTCTCTCTTGATTAGAATTCAGCAGGAAGGTTGAAACTCTTACACTCATATGCTTACAATTCAGTTTATTTTCTTTAGTCAAGGAAGAATTATACACATGCATCCATATTCTCTACCTGCTGCTTTTACGGAATGTTAGTTCTATGTGATGCAATCTTAGTCTTGAATAGCTATTGTTATGATTGGGTCAAATTTTGTAGGACTTGCCCTAGGCGCATTTAGAATACTTTAGTGTTTGGAGTAGGAACCATGTGACTCATTCTCCTTAGAAACTACAACTACCGATAGCGGCTACACGGGGGGGAAAATCTGAAACTTACATGCTTTTCTTCTTGCTTTTAGAAAGATTTGAAGATCCCATGCTCTTTGATTTGTGAGAGATGGTGCAAAATCTGAAGTTTACATGCTTTTCTTCTTACTTTTGCAAAGATCTAACGGTACTCTGCTTTTGATTGGTGGAAGAGGTGAGAGTTACTCATGCAATATAAGGGTTTCTTGTGAACCGACTTATCTAGGCTGATTTGGGAATCGAGGAAAACATTCCACTCAATTCAAACGTATATTTACATATCTCACATATAAACTCTGCCCATTGCATTCATGTCATGCGAATCTTTCATACCATATAAAACTTACTGCAATTTTGGGTAGGAAGTTGCATGTCACCTCTGATCATCCGGGAGAAGGGGGGTTGCTTTACTCACCATTTTGGAGCTTTAAGAAATACATTTTGTGAGTTGATAAAAGCTGTTTTGGTGGAATTAAACCACTTATTTGGGGACTGTTTTAATCGTTGTTTTGGTGGAACTAAACCCATCATTTGGGGACTGTTTTAATCACTGTTTTGGAGGAATTAAACTCATCATTTGGGGGATGTTTTAATCGTTGTTTTGGTGGAATTAAACCCCTCATTTGGGACTGTTTTAATCACTGTTTTGGTGGAACTAAACCCATCATTTGGAAACTGTTTTAATCATTATTTTTTTAGGATTTTGCGTTCCATTTAAATGTTGTTTGAAGTTGTCAATCACTGTAGAGTGTTGTAGGAGTGTTGCGATGTGATCAAATTAATGATTTGGAGTGCTAGTTGTTGCCCAGTGTCATAGGAAACCTTCTAGTTGTTGCCCAGTGTCGTAGGAAGCTATAAGATCACTGTCCAACGCTTCTAATTGCTGCCCCGAGCTGTAAGAGCTATATGACCGTTGTCCAATGCTTCTCTTTGCTGCCCAGTGTCATAGGAAGTCATTTAGTTGTTGCCCACCACGATTTGGGTTCATAGGAAGCCACCTAGGAATTGTCCACCCCGATTTGGGTTCGTAGGAAGTCACCTAATAGCTGTCCACCACCGTTTGGGTTCGTAGAAAGCCAACTAGGAGCTATCCACCATCGTTTGGAAGCCATCTAGTTGTTGTCCACCTCTGTTCGGGTTCGTAGGAAGCCGCATAAGTGCTGCCCATTGTTGTTTTGGTTCATAGGAACTCATACAGACGTTATTCGAAATTCCTAGTTGTTGTCCGGAGTCGTAGGATCACTGTACACACCCTCTAGTTGTTTCCCGGAGCCCTAAAAGATCGTAGGATCACCATACTAGCTCGCCAGTTACAGTCAGGAGTTGTAGAAAACCTTAGGATCACCTGTTTGAAGTTCCTAGCTGTTACTACTATTTGTTCTACTGTTTACTGTTTTCTTCCTTTCTCTGCAATTTATTTAAATTCCCTGCAAGTTATATTGTGTCTTGTGAGTTAAACATGCAACAGGAATAGCAGCAGCAGATACGCCACGTATGCAGGTATATTTTATTTATTGTTGTTTCTTTATTACAATTACTCTTGCTCTAACACATTATGCAGGTATTGAATACGATCTCACTTTCAAAACAAAATAATTTTTCAAAATTAAATAACTTTTTCAATATAAAATAAAAAGAAGCAAACATAACACGTTCTTTCGAACTTACGGGAGTCCCTCGGAGGAGGTAACCCACGGTTGCTAACGAGATCTCCCTGATTTAAATGGGTTTCACAACTCGTTTAAACTAAGTAAGTTCAAAAGAAAATAGTGATATCGAAATGAGGGAACCGTGGGATCCTAACTGGTGCCGCTCTAATCAACTTGAACCCCCACAATGACAACCAAACTGAGACATTGAAACAGACCTGGTAAAACTGTTTGAACTTTAGACTTTAGGACTGTTACTGAGACGATGAACTCGGAGCAACTTCGTGGGCAGCACGGCAAGGAGTTTGGAGCGGACTACAAGTGGAGGTGGTCGTCGTTCTACAACAGCAAAACGAGTCTACACCAACTAAACTTTCCTAATTTAAACAACCTATAAGATTTTGAGGTAGCTCGCCTAGAGCGACGTAAAACCTCACCCTCTTTTAGGCCCCTGCAGCTTAAGTCCTAACTTGCCTTAGGTTCCGAGGTTGTCATCTAGAATGACGTAAAATCTCTTATCTTTGCGGGCTATTTGCATAACCAGTTATTATGTAAATGTAAGTCCCAAATAATAAAATTGACAGGATTCAACATTCAAATAAAATCTTCTCTAAAACA
>JXCR01049615.1:0-21995 GCA_002079205.1 Phalaenopsis hybrid cultivar | reverse complement strand
TGTTAGATCGGTTTTACTGAGTTACTTTACATATGGAGACTAACAAATTTACTCAGTACAACTGTGTTGTATCGTTTGTACTGAGTTACCTAACATATGAAAAAAAAAAAAAAATTCTCAGTACAACTGTGTTGTATCGGTTGTATTAAGTTAACTAACATATGGAGACTGACAAATTTGCTCACTATAACCATGGAGTATCGGTTGTATTGAGTTACCAATATATCGAGACTAGCAAATTACCTCATCGCTTAATAATTCAGAACATATTGACAAAAAGAATTGTATATCTTGTGCTCATTAAGGGAGTCGTGTAACATTCACAGGATAAAAGAATGATATTACAAAAATTTACAGTATATTACATACATTTACACAATAAATTATGAAATGAACAAAACCTTGATTTGATTAAGAGAATAATGTTTAGTATAAAGCTATTTGATTGTATTACAATATAACCATTAAGCGAAAGTGGCGTTGAATATGGGCATTTCTTTAGCTCAGTCATTCTGGTTTCTCTAATTAATGGGTAGTTTAGAAATGATGGCTTCTGTATATTTACAAACGTACATCTCACAATCAAAATTGTTATCCTATTGTGGGATGTTGAAAACCTCACCAACATCTTTATTCATAAATATGATCTGTCAAGTTTAACAAGATTAGGAAATTCATATTTGTGTAATACAAGATGTATCAGTAATTCATAAAGTAAAATTACTGCTTTGGGACGTCATTGGTACATGCATCAGATTAAACAACGAGTCATAAAATAATCATTTTTTTTTGCAGCCAATTTGCCCAACAATAATGTTCAATGCTCTTTGTCCACAATGGAGAGAATAACATGTTTACATTTTGCCACCACAAGCTTATTTACATGTTGAATAAACACTCTACTTTCTTTCTTATAGTTTACTAATTTATCATAATTCTGTAAAGAAATAAGATCCAAATAAATTAGAATTTTTTTATTAAAATAGGCAAATCTATGTTGTGAAGATATAAATTTGATATTTATCAAATGTATACTGGAAACGTAAATAAGTGGTTCATACAGGCCAAGAAGAATTTTAGCATTCTCGGTCTCAAATACTGGTATTTGAGCACTTCATCTATATCCTTACTGCTTAAATGGATATTGCCTATTTAAAAAATGAGATCATCTCTGCATTTCAAGAGACTGATAATTATATTTCAGAATCACTATACTAAAAAATATAAATAAATAAATGCGAGCAAAACATATTATCATTGCAGATCGGCATGGCGTTGAGAACTTTTATCAATGGAATCAAACCATTGCGATGAAATTAGATATCTGGTAGGGAATTGAAGATTTAATTGAGTAGACCTTGCTTGATTAACATTTTGGATTATTAATACTTTCAATAATAATTAAAAAAAAAACATCAATCTATGCTACATAAAACATCAACATCTACTCTCATAAAACATGCCTTGTCAAGAACTTCATCAGCATAGACCACTAAATTTGTTTTGGCCTGCTCTTCAGCAGTCTATTGCACTAATTCTCTCATTTTGTATTTCTCTTCATCAGCAGGTTGCAATGATTCTTTCTTCTAGGGTTGTTCTTCGACGACATGTTATGGTTCCAAGTCATTATAAAATTTATTTAGAGTGAAGTTCATAATAATTAGATATTTTATAGTAAAATATTTATTACCTCCTTTTCTTATTCCAAGACCAAGTTCTCTCCTAACTTTCCTGATCTTTTTGGTTTTGGCTTGTCACAATAATTAAGCAATTAATAGAAATAATGAACATAATTGGAGGATTTTAAGTAAAGTATTAATGAATGTAGATCACACATTATTAATCTTTTGCAGATCAGCTCCAGCTTCTTTCTCTCTAAACTTTCTTAATCCTTTTCTTTATGTGTTGGAGGCTCTGTGAACAGAGTCCTCACCCCCGAATTGTAATGAGCAACAATGTTGATAAAAACTCTAATTGTATGTGTTTTTGCAACAAAATTAAATATTTCAGAATAATTCAAGCCATATTCTTGATTATATCCTTGAGCAACTAAACGAGCTTCATGTCTTGCAATAGAGACATCTGAATGAAGTTTAGGCTTGAAAACCCACTTGCTGCCTAGAACATTCCGAGAAGGATGAGGTGGAACCAGAATCCAAGTTCCTTGTCCAAGAAGAGCATTAAACTCTGCCGAAATTGCCTTCCTCCAATTGAGATCTTTAGCAACTATAGAATAAGAGGTAGGATCAGTTGGTGAGGTTAAATATCCTTTTGAGTTTTAAAGAACCAGTTTTGGTTTTGAGTTGCCATAGGATGCTTCAAGTGTGTCGATGAAACAACTGACGGTAAGGACAGAATTTTCAGAGGTTTCTGAGAAAGAATTGGTTGAACCAAAATTTGCAGAACTGATGAAAGAAATTGGAAAGGTGACAAAATAATAATCCTGAGAAACTAAAGAGGTAGACACAGAAGTGTTTGATGTGAAAAGTGTGTTGTTTACCATTGAGGTAGGTACTAACACAAGTGGGGGAGTACGAGAATTTTTTGTTGATTGAAATGAAGATTTGATACTTATGGATTTGTGAAAAGGAAATATAGACTCGTGAAAGATTACATGTTTGGATTAAACGATATTGCTTGTGTTAACATTTAGATATTTAAAACCTTTGTGAGATGATGAATACCCAATGAAAACACAAGGTGTAGATTTTAGAGCAAGTTTATGTGTTACATGTTGTTTCAGTAATGTTGGATTTTAGAGTCCAGATTGCCGATCCTACAGGCAACAAGGTAATCCTCTTTGGGAAAAACTCTAGCCTACTATTTTTAGTACTAGCTTGAAATTTCGGTTCTATTAAAGTCCTACAAAGTAATCCTAAAGTAAACAACTAGGTGTTTTCAAGATGGAATAGTTTGGAGGTTTTTGATAAAAAAGCTGATAAGGAGATTGTTTATGAATGTGAACGGGTAAATGATTAAGAATATATGATGATGTAAGAAGAGTTTCATCCCAAAGATAAGAAGGTAAGTTAGCTTCAAACATAAGTGCTCGTGGTTTCTAGAAGATGACGATGTTTCCTTTCAGCAAATTCATTTTTCTCGGTAGGGACTACACTAATATAAAGTTCCTTGCTTGAGTAAGAATTCTTTCAACTGATTATTCATATACTCACTCCCACCAATAGTATGTAACATTTCAATTTTGGAACCATACTCTTTTCAACCATTTTCTGAAATTGTAATAACTTTCCAAATACTTCAGATTTATATTTTAACAGATAAAGCCATACAAATAGAAAGCTGTAGTCATCAACAAATGAAACATAATATCATAATCCTTGTTCGGAAGAAATAGTGGAAGCACCCCAAACGTCAGAATGAAGTAATTCTAGAGGATGAAAACCACGTTTCGAAGAAGCATAGAAAGGAAGTTTATGCTACTACAAGATGCACACTGTAATATTTTTGTATTGATACATTTATTTAGTGTATGAGTGAGCAACTAATGAAGTAAAGATGAATTTTGATGACCCAATCTGCGATGCCAGAGCCGAAGAAGCTTGATGTGTGTACTGTAATGGGTAAAGTGCCTGCTTACACGGTCCTTCAAACACCATCTTTTTGGTCTGAATATCAACAATTTGGAAACCATATTGGTGAAAATTAATAAAACAAGAATTATCATCTGCTGCTAACCTTTGCACAGACAGATTTTGTAAATTTGGGAACATATAAAAGATTGTGAAGTTGTAGCTTAGGAGTGAAAATATATCGAGTCATAATACTCTCTTTCATTGTAATATTGTGAAGTTCAAGTTCATTCTTTAATTGAAGAGCTGTAGATAATCTAAGATTAATCGTGTGCCAAACTGCTGTGCAAAAATCAAGTTCAGGAACATAAGGAAGTAAACTGGATGATATAGCATAACATAAGGCTGCAGTCAAGTTCTGATCAACAATAACCCACTGTTGACATGTAGGATTCAGAAAAACATCCATTATCTGAGACAATCTGTTTGGTTGGATGGATTACGGAACCTTCCAAATAACCCACAAGATCATTGGCACGAAACAATTTGAAAATAAGAAACTTCCAGAAGGAATGATTCTCCATT
Organism: Phalaenopsis hybrid cultivar; assembly: GCA_002079205.1. Taxonomy (NCBI): domain Eukaryota; kingdom Viridiplantae; phylum Streptophyta; class Magnoliopsida; order Asparagales; family Orchidaceae; genus Phalaenopsis; species Phalaenopsis hybrid cultivar. The sequence continues at coordinate 17,880 of JXCR01049615.1, read as the reverse complement.
ATAAGTTGATTTTGAACAATATTCTTGATGTTAGACATCAAGAATTTGAGAGATGAAGGAATTGATTGGATTGTCGTTTGAGAAATTTGTTTGCAGATGTTGGTAGTGGAAATTGTAGAATGTGCCATGACTTTGATTATGAAGAGCCAAAGTATGAAAAAGAAAAATTGAAATGAAAGAAAATTTCTGTAAATCTCAAGATTGCCGTGAGGTGGAGAGCTCTCTTATGCCATATGGAATAACAGAAGTAGAAATCAAATATTGGATTTCAATCTGAGAACAGAAATCTTACAACTCTTCATCAATTATAATGTGTGAACATTTTATACATTAGAGACAGACTATGTATTTATAGAAGAAATGAATACAAAGGAGAACAAAACTGAGAAAATAACTAATTCTGTTGAAGAATCAGTCAGATCTTCAGCTTCAATAGGAATCACTATGGGCTGGCTAATAAAGTGGTTTAGATTCATGCAGTATTTACGAGGATATCACTCCCAAAATCTATAAATAGACTCTTACTCTCTTTATGAAGGGGGGTTGAACTAGGATGAGAGGACTGAAGGGACCTTGAGCTCTTGAGGTTCTCAAGTTCCAATACTGTTGGACGATTATCATGGGCCATCGTGGCCACTAGACCATCCTCTCACTCGAATGAAGAAAGGACATTGCTTGTATGACAAAGCACCGTTGCAAGGTTGTCGCAAACACTAGACCACCATCACCTGACTTACATCAAGTCATTGATGCTATCGTCAAACAATCATCACGAGTCGTTGCCACAATTAGACCATTTTACTCAGCCAATGCTAAGCCACTATTGTCACAGTCAGACCACCATCACGAGTTGTTGCCACTATCAAACCACGGTCACCTAGTTGACGTCGGGCCATCACGGCTATGTTGGACCACTTACATCGAGCCATCACCACTATGTTGGACAACAATACTCGGCCTGTTGTTGTCACCAAACCACTGTTATTGGATCGTCACCGAGCCACTACGGCAACTGCGGACCATTGTTGTTAGTTCGCCATCATTGTGACCAGGCTAACATTGCTAGATAACTGTCATCGTGTTGGATCACCTATGATGAGTGACTACTGTCGTCTCATGCCATAATCACAGGGCTGCTAACGCCACATGACCACAATCATCCAACTGATGTCAAACCACCAACATCGTCAGACCACTGTCATTAGGCCGATGTCGCCAAGCGATCACATCAGACTGCCACAACCATCATCAAATCATTGTCAGTTTGACTACCATTCAACAAATCATCGTCACTTTGACTGCCATTATGTCAGATCAAGGTTGGTCGGACGCTACTATGCCATATCACTGTTTGTAGGCCACTGCTGGCAGAACATAACCCGACCGATGTCGAGCCTCCCATGGCATCATCAGACCATCGTCGTCGGACCGCCTTTGTCGATGTCAGGTTAACATTATCGAACCACCATCACCATTACCAAATTATCATCTCTCGACTATCGGGTCATCATCTACAGCCTGCCACCAGATCACTGTCATCTAGCAACCATCCTCGTCGTCATGATATAGCGCCATTATCAAACAATCATCACAATTAATGATGCTACTGCCATCACTATTGCGGGCCACTATTTGATCACCACTGCAACTGTCGTAGCCTGACAAAAGACGATCTAACTGCCACTTCCGTCATTATCAGATCACCATCTCACAGCCAATGCGCTGCTAGATCACTGTCTTGTAGCCAACATTGTTGGACCACAATTGTTATAGGTGGACCACTATTGCCCCGCCGTCAGATTGTTTTCGCTTGGCTATCTCCACTACTATTGTTGGAGCACTATTGTCTAGCAGCCAATATTTGCCGTCGGGCCATCACGGCTATGTTGGACCACTTACATCAGGCCATCATCACTATGTTGGACAATGATACTCAGCCTGTTGTTGTCACCAAACCACTGTTATATAATCGTCGTCGAGCCACTACGACAACTGCGGACCACTGTTGTTAGGTCGCCATCATGTGACCAAGCTAACATTGCTAGATAACTGTCATCGTGTTGGATCACCTATGATGAGCCACTATTGTCGTCTCATGCCATAGTCATCGGGCTGCTGACGCCACATGACCACAATCATCCAACTGATGTCAAACCACCAACATCGTCAGACCACTGCCATTAGGCCGATGTCGCCAAGCGATCATATCAGACTGCCATAACCATCATCAAATCATCGTCACTTTGACTACCATTCACCAAATCATCATCACTTTGACTGCCATTATGTTAGATCAAGGTTGGTTGGACGCCACTATACCATATCACTGTCGTAGGCCACTGTTGCCAGAACATAACCCGACCGATGTCGAGCCTCCCATGGCATCATCAGACCATCGTCGTCGGACCGCCTTTTTCGACGCCAGGTTAACATTGTCGAACCACCATCACCATCACCAGATTATCATCTCTCGACTGTCACTATGTCGGGTCATCATCTACAACCTGCCACGAGATCACTGCCATCTAGCAACCATCCTCGTCGTCATGATATAGCGCCATTATCAAACAATCATCACAATTAATGATGCTACTGCCATTACTATTGCGGGCCACTATTTGATCACCACTGCAACTGTCGTAGCCTGACAAAAAACGATGTCGCTGCCACTTCCGTCATTATCAGATCACCATCTCACAGCCAATGTCGTTGCTAGATCATTGTTCTATAGCCAACATTGTTAGACCACAATTGTTATAAGTGGACCACTATTGCCCCATCGTTAGATTGTTTTCGCTTGGTTATCTCCACTACTATTATTGGAACACTATTGTCTAGCAGCCACCACCATTAGTGACAATGAATCCATATCTCCGTCACACGCTCCATGCCATCGGTCTTTCATTAGCGTAGTTGAGTTGCCATTACTTATACCATTTTTTGCCACTCATTTAATGAAAGTTAAGTTGATTTCTCATTTATGTAGTTCAAAGGCACACAAAGTCTTAAAACATACATATGAATAGTGGAATCATTTAACTGCGCAAGGCCTCACGATTTTTTCTCTTTTAGGTTTTTCATGTTAACAACCCCTGATGCCCACTTTATTAGCTCTTCCTTTATCTATGTGTGCGAGATTTTTGTAGAATGTTGAGATATAGATATAACTTTGTAACAACCTAAACACTCGCCCATCAAGATATTGTTCATTTTGGCCCAATGGCCGCACGATCTTGCCCCATTGGTGTAACTTCCCAAGAGATCACTAATCCTAAGACTGCTCCAGCACAAGCACGTTTAATATTTTGAAGTTTCTGATGAAACTCCAACCGTTACACCAAAAAGCACATTGATGTTCAAGAGTTCTACCTCATTCTACTTAAGAGATTTCACAATCTCCCCAACTAAAGTAATTAACTTCCTCATCAATGCTCTAAACCGAGAATCATCCACATGGTAGAATGATTCTAGAGGTGCCCCTACAAATTCTAAAGACGGCTCTCACATGGTAGCACTTTCTCCCATCTTGGGTTCAAGAAGTGGCTCACATAGCGTAGCACTTTATTTCATATGATACTTAGCTCTCATCTTCTAACTGGTATAATGCTCTGATACCATTTATAAGAAACTCCACTTCCATGAATTATCCGACACATAACAATTTTAATTATCATCAACCCTAAATAGAATCACTAAAGCTTACTTGAATTATTCTAATCACTAAAGCTTACTTGAATTATTCTATGCAATCTAATTTTCAAAATTGTAATCCATCAAATATGTTAGACTTGTGAGTTACACGTTGCTTAAGAACAATGAGAAATTGATGAAAAAAATAAGGGAAAGTTGTGTTGAGACCAATGAGGTTTGAAGGAGAAAAGAAGAGAAAGTCGTGATGGCAGCTCAGTGCAGATGGGAGTTCAAAGCTTCCCCATGATGAGAAATCAAAAGAAAAGAAGATGAAATCATGATGGCAGCACAATGGAGATAGAACCAACAATGTTTGAAGATGAAGAGGAAGAGGAAGCCATGAAGAACAGATGTCAAAACTTGCTAATGCCAAGAGTTTTGATTCATGAGACATATAACAATTTTTGAAAAAGAAGAGGAAGCATAAGTATAGAGGAATCAATGGAATAAAAAGTTATGGTTAAACTCATAGTGCAAAGTAAAATGCCCAAACAAAATTTAATTGAATAGGCTCATTAGCCGAATGAGCTAAGTTGGGTTAAGCTCAAACTCATACTTATATGAGTTGTAATTTGAGCTCTAGCTAAAGGTTTCATAAGTTTAACACATAGAGCTCGATAACAATTTTAGTTTAGATGGGTTGATTGTAATAGGATCAAGTTGACCTTAGGCTAGCATGGGGTTCAATTTCCTTATTAAGTGACCCAAGGTTGAGCCTGAGTGCGTCAAATGTTAAGTTCACAAAGTTTGAATAAGTTTGATTAAGTTTAGATATAGTGGAGCGTATTGACCTAAATTGTCTCCATGATGATTGAGTGTACTTTTGGTGGTCCAGAGGTTCATTAGGATAAACTTGAGAACAATCTAGGTTAATCTCTATAGCTCGCTAGGGTTTGAGGTTTTAGAGTTATTAAACTATTTCTTAAGTCGCTTAGGTCATTCATTTTGATTTATGGTCCCATTATTATGGTTGACTATATTAGCATACATGCTTGGATCAATTGTCTATAAGTTTAAGATTGACTCAATTTATATGCATAGGATAGTCAAGCTCATTGGTTTTCATGTTCATCAAAACCACTAAGGCCTTAAGACGCACAACTCTAGTCCACTAAGTCTAAGTTTTAACTAATCCAAAAAAGAAGATAAATGAGAAAAAATCTCGAAGAAGATGAAGTTTTCAATGGTGTATCAATAAATTATTTAAAAAATATTATAATATTATTAATAAGATCTTTAGTTTATATTATACAATATAGTTAATTTCTCAATTACTTATAATAGTAACAAATTAATTATAAAAAAATGTTCTTATGAAGATAATTGTGATATTTTTAAGGGAATTTATGATGATTTTAGTTAATGATTAAATAATATTAATTGAGGATAACACGCTCTATAAAAATTTCAATGCTAAACAAGTCAATCTAAAGCAAAATGCAATCAAATAAATTTTCTCAACATATCTTTGATCAACATCAGCCTTCTTTATCAACTAAATAAGTTAGACAAAATTAAAGGCTCGCCTTTGTCAAGATTAGTAGGCTTAATTTAGACCCCAACCAAATATCCCTATAGTCTTACATCATAAAATAAATAAATTATTCATTTCATTATCTAGATTATTCATTAGAATGTCATCTAACAAATTTGGTGAATAACCAAATTATCATAAATTTTAGTAGTATTATAATAACTATTTTAAGGATGTGATAAGTTAGGCTGAATGATCTTGACTTATCAATAATGCTCCATGCTTTAAAAAAAAATCAATCATATAAAAACCATATTATTCCATAAATACATACATGCACCAATAGGCCTTTAATGAATGGTTTTTTGGGCCTTAGCTGGACAAGAAATTGAGAGCCCACTGAGCAAAGAAATTCCATATCCAAATGAATCACTGGGGGCCAATGCTAGAGACAATAATTATCCATTAAAAATTATACAAACCTCTGAAAAGACTTAATCTAAAAAACTTCAAACTTCCAAGAAGGAAATGAGGAAGCCCACCACTGACCCAACTTGAAAAACCAAAACCCACTTCAATGCTCAACTCTCTATCAAATTACCAATGTCTCCTTTTTAATGCCAATAATAACCTTTTAATTATCATTATAATTATTATTATTTTGAAGGACTTAGAAGTAAATTTAGACGTGATAACAATCAAACAATGAGTGCAAAATTCACAATGTGAATTTATTTTGGGAGACTTTTAAGCGAATTTAAGGCAATAAACACAATAAATATCACAAACATCATAAATCCATAAACCCTAAGAAATAAGTCAAACAAGTTGATGATTGGATGATGAGCACCAAAATCACAGCATGAATTTATTATCATAAAGTCAAATGCTATTCCCCAAATAGATTCACATTTAAATTGATGTTTTGCCAATTAATTACGTGAAAGTTGATGTCCTGTTAAATAAGCAAATTAATACCTAAATCTTTCAGTATTTCATGCTAACCCTTCATCTTTTTATATATCTCACCCAATATTTGATATGAATGTGAAATACTTTAATAACTTTCAGATATTTCACCCAAACAAAGTTATTTTAATGGAGCGTAACATCACATGATCATCTCATTCTGGATTATACATCTTGTTCCTGAATGATTATCTTATATTTGGAATATTTTAACTATAAGTGTATAAAACATAAAGAGTCTAGTAAAGGATATAAGAATCAATATGAAAATTTTCTAACTGAAGATTTAATTTAAGAAGTTTGACAACAACTTTTAAATCTTTGTTAACTAAATTAGATGTGAAGATTAGCTCAAATATGAATTAATTAGTTAGTGCAGTATTAATGCATCAATAAGACAAACTTATCCCACAACAAAAAAGAAGTAATATTTATGTCACTGTTTTTGCTGTTTATATTAAGAAAAAAAGGATAATTATGTATAGACCACCCGAAACATTGATATTACATATTAACCGCACTGGTGATTTTTTTAAACTACCAAACCAATATATTTATGTGTGCTACGATCAAACTATTGAGAATTTGATAAAAATAGAAAATATGGGTTGGGGTATTACCATGACTTTTGACATTTGAGTGAGAATCTGAAAAATGGATGAAACAGAATGGTTGATTTGTAAAAGTAAGTTTCAGGTGGTCTCTATGTAATTGCTCCAAAAAAAAAAAAAAAAAATTACCCATTTATCTCAAAAAAAATATATATATATTATATATTAACTCAAAAATAACAAGTACTCATGCACACCATCATCCTCCTAGCACACATACAACACCATCTCCTCCCCCATTTATCTTTATAATATAGTTGGTGGCAGCCCTATTTATATTCAGAACATCAACAAATAATCCAATTACATCTCTTTATTCTCAATTATCATACTATTTAATCTTTCCAAGCTTTATCCATATGCTTCTTTTGTCAAATCTTCCAGTCCTCTTAGAAAAAAAAAATCTCAACTTTCAAAGTAAACTTAATCACCATATATAGCACAAAAACCTGATTAGGAGACCTCTTCCTCTTCATCGTGAAATGAAAGCTCTGCTAAACTTCCGTCTCTTCGCAGCAGGAGAAGAGCTACGAGAACTCGGCCGAGATTCTGAAGCCATTTCTTCGCTCTTATAGCTCAGACAAGCAGCATCCAGAACTCCAATTGGGCTCTCCGGCATCGAAGGAACCGATCGAATCCCATACTTCAGTTTTAAGCTACTCATCAATATCTCCTCTTGCATCACTTCATAGCATTTTAACACTCTCTCCTGCAGCCATAATTGACAGTCATTTTGCTTGTAATATAGCCCCATATGAAGTAAGGAAACAATCTTACTTTATCTACATTGCAACAACAAACAATCGCTTTCTCAAGATCCAAGCTTTGGGCTTCTGTCATTACTGATAGCGCAGCGGCGGCAGCGATTTCCGAAGGTTTGAACTCGAGGAAATCAATCACTGAGTAAAGACTCAATGTCAAACTCGGTTCGCTTTCTTTGATTTAATAGACCGTGAACCAAATGATGAGTTTAAGATTAAAGAAGTACCTCTAATGGTGCTAAGGATGAGATCCAGTGCTTGCGATAACAAGAGCTTGGATGGTGAATTCCCGCCATTGAGCTTGTGAAGGAAGTAGTCGATAAATGAAAAAGGTGTCACGGCGTGCATCCTCCATTTGAGCGTGCTTAATAATAAGAGCTCCATTCTTTGGATGGTCTTGGCCTCAAAGACAAACTTGGCCTCACTCACCTATTGATCAAACAAATTTATAACACTAGAGTTCATTTGGTTTCTTGTAGATTGAAACCATGAATTAGAAAACAATGAATTTTGCTAGATCCAATGATTTGGTTGAGTGGAAAAAGAAATAAATAATTGATTTTTGTTAAAAATGTAAAAAAAATCAAAACAAAATCATTCCTTTGTGAAATATGTATTCTTTGTTTACCTGCAGATCAAGCAACAGAGGGACTTGAGTCTCCTCCACCTTAACAGCCAGAGATAAGCAGGCTACTGATAACAACTGAGTCATCCATGCCTTTCCTTGCTACAATTACAGATCTATGACTGATGAGGAAAGTGTAATAAAACATTTGCATACTTATCCATGATCAGAATACGTAAGTACTGCCAGAGACTTGAGAACTTACAGGGAGCTCATAGGAAGAAAGAAATCGGTCCAGATAATTGACAGAAAGATAAGAACTCAAAGGTCCAAAATTGTAATAGGCATGAACCTGAAATCAGTGTTAGAATATCCAATAAGTTGAAAAAGACAGCAAAGAGAAGAAAAGATCGCTTCAAGTTTACACATAGTAATAAAAGGTAACATGATGATGCAAAATAAACGAAGCCTGTAGCCACAGAATCAGAATTCAGGCAAAAAATTCCTATTATTAATGAAACGAAAACCAGATTGATGCAAAAACGACATCATTAATGAAAAATCCGTTGGAATGTTCATGAACAGAAAGCCATCAGAGTAAGATCTATGAAGAATAAAATCAAGAGGAAAGTTATGGAAACAAAGAGAAGATTAAAAACACTACCTTTAGCATCCAATCGATGGCATCACTTCTGATGGAAACATCCAAAGATCCATTCTTGAGCTTCTGGGCATAGTCCTCCTTAGGCTGATGCTCCAACTCTCTCTGCAGCAGCAGAAGCACGCACTCATCGGATGGCAACGGAAATCCCATCAAGAAATCTCGATAAAGATCGCAGCTTTTTTGCTGAAGTTGGGAATCAGACCAATGCCTTTCAACCTCTTCTTCTTCATCATCAAAGCCGAAGATGCTGCTGTTGTCCTCTGAACAAAGCAGGATGGAGGAAGCGCACTGATAGCTTAAGCCCATCTCTGTTAAATTAAAGTCGGAGCTTAATATACGAAGATAGATGAAGGGTTCTATAGTTCTTCTGGCGCCTCCTCCTCCTCCTTCTTCAAGGAAGGATCTTGATCGAATATAAAGGAAAAAAATTGGAGCTTTTGATCAGTAATCAGTGAGGAGGAGAAAGAAGGTAGGCGGGTAGAAGAAGAAGACACTGTCGAGCGTTGAACTGAGAGAATGAGGGTTTTGGTTGAGGAAACGGAAGAGAGTATTAATAGTCCACGAAGAGTAGATTACGGACTGAATTGGAAGTGGGAAGGGAAAGTTCGACAAAATTTGCAAGGTAGAATTTGAGGATTTAAGGAAGGAAAAAAAAAATTTAAAGGTGAAACAATGCCAATTTAAGCCCAAGATCTGCAATATATTTTAGGGGAGTTTTATGCACATATCACACAATTCTATTATATTTACATGTGTAATATCTTAATTTTCATATTTACATTCATATCTATCAAAATTTTGGTACAAATCAACAAAAAACATAGTTTTATGCATAAATTTTTAATATAAGAATGTCATAAATATAATCAAATTTTAGATTTTTGATATGAAATATGTAAGAATTATGTGGTATTTATGTAAATTTTCTTATTTTTTGTGGTTTATATTCATATTTACTTAGATGGTAGTTATTCTTGTGAATTTTAAATAAAAAAATTTCACTTGGGTTTGTAAATGATAAATAATAAGACATATTCAATATATATATATATATATATATTATTTATTTATTTTCTCATAATTAAGATTTTTTTTTGTTTATATATTGGAAGATTCACATACATACCACTCACTTCTCATATATTTACATATTTAATAAGCAAACTTCGATTTTTTACATATGTCTTATTATCTATATATGAAAATATATGTTTTACATTTAAAAACTAAAATTTTGATGGTGTAAGTTTAAAAAGCAAATTTTAGGAGTTAGATATGTAAATTAATAAGAATTAGGTTGTATTTATGTAAATGTCCGTTTTATTTATTTAATGGTAGAAAAAAAGATTTTACATATTAGGATGCAATGTAACACAAATATTGCTTGGAATTAATTGAGTACAATGTACACAAGATAACTTGTCTAAAATTATTCATCAATGATGATAATATTGAAAATAAAAGTCTTACACTTCTTTCAAGGGTGATTTTCTAAATTATCAAATCTCTAATGATCGAATAAATAAGCTAATAAAAACCGATTTATTATTGGTGAAACTGACCGAATTTCAAATACATAAGTCCATGTAAATTATCGATGGCAGTCACAACTGCTTGCCTTCGGCACTTGTCGCTCCCACCACCACCACCGATTTCCCGCCAACCACAGTGTCATTGTCTATTGGCGCTCGACGTTTACTGCCCGACCAACACATTAATTTTTATTTTTTTTAGAAAAATACATTATTTTTCATTGACTTCAAACAAAAAAACTGAAGTCATCCGTTCTATTTTACAGTGAACCAAACAACACCAAAGTATTTCAAATATGATAGAATATTGTTGCATTACTTTTTCAACCAAACAAAGATGCCTAGATATAAAATAGCTCACAAATCATAATCCAGACTTATTTGTATGGTCCATACCAAGATAGTGGTGCTGCAAAATTATGACATAAATGATGCTTGTATTTTAGCTTATTTCATTGTTTAAGGATTTAGACCTATTCTAGGAATCATGTGACATTTTAAGATTAAAATTTTGATTTCACATTATGATCCAAAATATATTAAAGAGAAAATTTAGGACTAACATAACCCTTTAAATCTTAGTCCAATATCCCACACATGAAATTACATTTGCCCCAAAATTTAGATTTAAATATGCTAAACTCTTCATTGATAATTGTGACTTAGTGAGAGGTGGTGATGGATAAATATGGAATTGTGGAAGCATCACTTTATAAAACACAACTATTTCAAAGGTCATTTCTACAAATGCAACCATGAAGGGCCTCCACCATAGCCAAGGATCCAACATGGTGGTCCTCACAAAAAAGTCTTCAACTTGTTAAAACCAACTTTTCATAAAATGTCATATATATCCTCTCTATTCTCTATGTCCCGTCTTACCTCTCATTACTTTTTTAGGGCGTTTACATATACGAAGCACTTAATTCTCATGGATTTACTTATCCCGCACCAAAACTTTCATATTTACACACAAAGCATTAATTATTACATTTGAATCGTCAAATCCACCTTTTCATGCATAGGTAAGTTGTTATGCTTGTAAATATAGAAGTTTAGAGGTGAGATATGTAAATTCATAAATATTGAGTGCTACATATGTAAACTTCAATTTATTTTTTTAAAAGGAAAATGGAGTAAAAATAAATTATAAAAAAAAAATAAAAAAAAAAATAAAAACCTACTCTTCGAATTATAGTCACATGCACGTCACATGGCTTAAGAAAAAGCATAATCCTGCAATAAATTATTTTGTAACAACATGAATCACTATGTAAAAAGCTTTGTACTATGAAAGGTAGTAAGGTATTTCATAATACTTACCGTAAATTATATTTAAGACCCCCAACCATTTGCATTAACTATTTCATTATGATGGTGGTGCAAATCAGTTTTTCATCCTTTTTTTTTTATTTTTTTTAATAGAAAAAGGGAATTTACATACACGTCATCTGTTGAGAAATTAGAGCGAAGAAAAACAGGAATCGACACAAATCCAGAAGAACACGCAGAGATTTACGAGGTTCGGCAAAGATGCATCTATCCAAGGAAGCAGAGCGGCAGTTTTTCACTAATCCAGAAAAAAGAGTACATGAAAGATAATAGAATTAACCTAGGGTTACAAACAGACTTATTTATAACCCTAGAAAGAGCAGAAAAAGAAAATTTGAGTACAATATGTAATTGTCAAATCCCCTGTACTGCACCCCCAACACATATAAGGAAACTCATTTGATTTGGGCAGAATTTTCCGATCTGATCCAGCATCTGTCCCTTATATGATATATGAGTCATACCTAACACCATCCAATTTATATGTATTTGTAAATCTAACACCTAAATTTTACTTTTTATATTTATACCACAAAAAATACCATCATTTTAACTTTTAAAAAGTGAAATACACCTTTCTATATAGATAAGAGTCCATATATGTAAAAATTAAAATTTAAGCGTTAGATTTATAAATATATAAGAGTTGAGTGGTATGCATGTAAATCTTCCAAAAAATAAAATGTAAAATATATAGTTAGACAATAATACTTAGGATATATTACCAAAAAGATTATTATAGAGACCTTGACTTGCATGTATATCTCATAAAAATAAATATTTAATTGTGCCCTAATATAAATTTCGTTATCATGATGATAATTGAGGAGGAGGTGGGCCAAATTGCTTTGAAATAAGTGTTGAGGCTATTTGGACAATAAATTATGATGGAGCCTTTATCACAAGCAAGTGATTTAATTTAGGTTTAGATAATTATATGTGATTATAAATACTTATAGGCCAATTTTTTTTATTTATAATATTAGAGGTTTAAAGGTAAAATTATGAAAAAAAAAAATCTAAAAAATTGCATTTTAGTCCCCAAAATTTCAATCTCTTCTATTATTTTCTAGAAGTTTGTTCGACTTTTTTAAATTATAGACTTTTTTTAAAAAAAAAAATTTATGTTTTTTTTTTAAAAAAATTATGTTTTAGATAATTATATGTACATAGAGATGCTAACAAAAACCCTAAAAATTATGTTTTTTTCCCCTTTAAATTTGTGTTCTTTCCTCTATTTACTTAACTTTTCATTAAATTCTTGAAAGTTGCAAAAATGATTAGGCTAATTGATTCATTGACATAAATTCAATCTTAAGGCTAAATTAAATTTCATTGTTTGCAAGGTATGATTATAGCTCAACTTCTTTGACAACTTTAAGTTAGTTCTCCCAATAATTAACAGTATGAGTTGAAAATTTTATCATTGTAGTATTGAGTAGATTGGTCATCCTAATATTAATATTGTGGCATATATGCATTAGTTAAAATAAATAACATGCCAGTGTGACAACCCATGCAATTTTTCTCTAAAAAGAATTATGTTTGTCTATCATTGTATACGTACATCTTCTGAATAAATATTTCTTCCAGATCATATAAATGATCAAGATAAGAGAGGAGCCAGAAAAGACAAACAAATGACAAAGAAGACAAACAAAAGAAAGAAAACATAGAGAGCCTACGTGTGATAAACCTCACAAAGATAGATCGAGTATGTCCGCCCAGTCAAGATTGAGTGGAAGCACATTGGACCAATATCCACGAAAGAATACATATTTAAACTACCCACAACCAGAGATTCAAATGTATTTTCCTGCTATGGAGTTTAGAGTGCTCCCTTTACATCTTAGGGTCGCCCAAGAATACTCTTGATCAAGGGACTTTTGCTTCCATTAGAAGTGATAACTAGCATAAGACTATCAAAGGGTGGTTATTTCGTATGAGAGTGCTCTAACACTTTTAAATATGTAGCTAAGTCATGGGGCGGAGAGTGAGTCTCTCACGATCTCACATGGGTAACAGATTCATTGACTTACGAAGCCTGAAAAATAATCAAATCATCCTGACAGGAAATCCCGATATGTTAAAGCACATCAGGGAGGCAGTGTCCTAGAAGGATGGGCGTTCCATGGTGGAGGCGACCCAAAGGAATGAGTGAGTCGTTGAGGTAGTGTCCCGAAAGGGTGGGCATGGAGGCAGCGACCTAAAGAAATGGGTATGTTGTGGAGGCAGGACACGAAAGAGCGGGCATTGTCGGTCGCTTTTGAAAATAATTTAAATTAAATTTAATATATATATATATATATATATATATATGATTTTGAAAATAGCAATTTAATTTTGAAATAAATGAGATCAAATAGATCTCATATATCTGAGTGGTGAATGTACTGTGATTGCTTGATTGTGTGTTATTAGAATGAAAAATGATGTTTCTTTATGCTTAGTTTTTACTATTGTCATTGAGATGCTGATGTATTTTCTTTTTACTGGGTGTACTGGACATTATTTGTCTAGGTTTGCAAATTTGAAATATTTTTGGACAAATGTTTGGTGTTGTTAATTATTTATATGCTGATACATGCATTGTTAGTTAGACTTTCTTCATTTCAATTTGCATTATAGCATGTGTGATTTAAGTTTACAACATATTAAATTGATATCACTTTAAAATGACTTGTAGTATGTGGTGTTACCTTTATGGTACTATAATTTTGATTTTGGGGATGTTTTAGAAGATTTAGTTGAAATTCTTGATAGGACTATTCTAGGATTAAGGTATTTTGTAGGAGATCATTAGAAAAATGATTTTACTATTTATGGTAGGAAAGAATTGTATTTTTAAAAAACTAAGATTATTAGATTTACACTTTATAAGAATTGAGCCTCTATAAAGTTGAATTTCAAACTAATATTTGAGGCAAAATTATAGTAAATCCTGAAGAAAAATACTACCTCAAATCAGTTTTTACAGTTGTAGTATTACTTGAAAGCAAGTAACGTTTAAGTTTGAAATTTTTCATGAACAGAAACTTGATCCACCCCAGAGTGTATCACTCTTTTGTGTAGTCCTAGTAAAGGCACCAGAAACTTGATCTGCCCTCTAGCTAATTGATTGAGTTCTTAAAATTAGGTATTATTACTCTATTGGATTTCTCACACAAGTATACATATCATTTCATTAATATAAGGGCTCTATTAAGTATGGATTATCAATTCCACAGAGAAGCGATGTAAGAAATTCCTTAGGCTAAGTTCTAGTTAACTACGTTCAAGTCTTAGTTTGGAATGTCAATTAAGGTGATTTTTTCTAATAACAACTCCTAATTATAACCCTAAGTATAAAGTTAAACCTAACTAGACAAATTGGTTTCGTAAATTTGAAGAGGCAAAAACTACATTTCTCTTTCGATTACATAAGTGGATTGTCAGATCTAATACTTTGAATTGTTATTGTGGCTAGTGACAAATAGAAGCATTCCTCTTCTTTACCATCTGTCGAGTCCGTATATAAGTATGGTTAATCTAGCATTAATTTCTTAAACCCTAGCTTACATTGGTTATGATTCTAGCCGGTCACCCTAGAATCTCCAATTTACACCCTCAATTTGGCTAACATAGTTTTAATTCATTAAACTCTATATCAAATTGGTTAGGATTCTAGCATGTCACCCTAGAGTCTCTAATTTACAACTATCAAAGCTTATTTCCCTATTTATTTGCACTGTCCTATGGACTACTTTTCCTTCACTCAATAGTGCAATGTGGTTCTTCCTTGTTGTTCATGTCATAACTCTCTCGAGTTTTTATGGTGAACATATAATTTAAATAATTAATATGATCAGTACAAAAAGTAAATAAAGCACATAAAGAAAATCATCACATTAAAGTTAAAAATTCAATTCTAAAAGCATCATACACATCCTACAAATCTCACTTGTTCAACATAAGAGAAGGGTAAAGAAAATCTACTCACAAATCATGAAGAACACCGTAGAAGATATCATCTTAACACAAATGAATCCACTAAATATATGTTTACAGCAAGTACAAGACATTAGATAACAATATACTTAGCTTTTACTCTTTGAAAAAGAGATGCAAATTCTTCCATCAAAGCCTTATTCTGATCCTTGCAATGCTCATACATTTTCCTTACAGTTTTCTCTCAAAATCCCCTCTCCAATCTCTCAAGAAAAGGTAAAAATCTACATTTCCTAGTCTAATATGTGACCTATTGGCCTTTCTGGAGAGTTCCAGGACTTGGAAATGTCAAAAAGTGTTTTTTCAAATGTCTGGATCCACCAAATAATTCCCTGGGGCATGCAAAAACCTCCCCTGGACAGCTCATGTTAACACCCATCACTTGATGCTAGCTTTTTTGATGCATTGTATAAGAAAGTCTCATACTTTATTATTTCTCATGAGAAGTAAACCCTCTTGGAATCTTGTTTATCTTGGGAGGTCTACATTTTTTTATGACTTAACATTGAAAGTTATACCTTTTAAGTTCCTTTTCAACAACTTATCACAAGATATTTCTCTTCTTCGTAGCTTTTTTTAGGTGCATTACTCTATGAAGTACCCCTTTTGATAACATTTCTAGTAAGTTAGCCCATCTCTATGCTTTGCATGTACCTTATCCCAAAAGGTAAGTTGTCTTGGTAGCTTATCTTGAGATATCTTCCTTTTAAATGACTGCTCTAAAAAAATTGGCCCTCTTAAGATTTTATTGACGTATTTTCTAAAGAAGTCTCTCAGTCCCAATGTAATGTCATGTTCTTTTAAAATTTCTCTTTTTCTTAAGGACAACTCTTCAAGGACATACATCTTAACATCTTAACCCAATAATACTCCCTATGGCGTTTTTTTTGTAAATTATTAAATATATATTTTTTAATTATAGCAATTTAATTCCTTATCCTATATTTGTTCCCTTTAATTCCCTCTTAATGGACCTCTTGAGGACTCCTTAGTTTATGTCTACTTGCAAAGTGGAATATGTCTTGACACTTAACACAACTTTTTCAATGAACTGGGACTTAAACTAAAAATTCCACACTCTAAGCATTAACATGGATAACCAATGCTATCTCTTTTTTGTTGGCCATTGGCCAAAAATCTCCCTTCCCAAATTTTAATGCCAATTTTGTAACGACATTTATTTTTGTGTCCCATAACAACAACTCACTTTTGCATTCAATGTAGACTTCCAAGATATTCATTTCTTGCCAATCTTAGTTGAGCACTTTCTTTTATGATGCTTGATGCTAACATTTCAATTTCATTTCTTTTTGTTAACCATTTTTCAACAACTACTCTATTTCTTAACTCCTTGTACCAAGTATTATTTTTAGATATTTCTCATCCAGTTCAAGCAAGATATGTCAACTACCTTAAAACTCATTATAGATCCAAAGACACTAGTTAACCCTCAGAAGAATCGATGCATATAACTTGGAAAATCAGGCGTTAACAATTAATCTTACAAAATAATATGGAATCTACACAATTTCTACAAAAAATTTCTTGGGACAACCCAATAACATCAAGGGAAAAGATTTCATTCGGTTAGAGGATTAGAGCTCACCATTTTTGTGTCTCTTCAAAGTAAGAAAAATTTTACCTTTCGTTGGTTCATTTAGTAGACTTAGCATTTCGTTATACTATTATATGACCTTAGAAGAAAAAAAAGAAAATTATCGACATGACCCCTAAATCAATGTCAATAACTTTACAAGATTAATAAATGCCTTAAATCTTAAGAACTTTGAAAAATGACTTAACCCGCCAAACTTCTAAAAATTAAACTAAAATCATCATTAAAATTATCATCATTGAAATTTAGTCCCTCATTAATTAACAAAATTTAAAACAAAATGTAAAAAATAAATATCATCAACATGATAACATTTATAATCCATAAAAAATTTATTAAAAGGAAATAAAATATGAAGTAAACAACCCCTAAAATTATACTCCTACATCATACCAAAAAAAATATTAATAATGTTATATATATATAAAAAAAGAGCTTTGTAGTTGATCTACAACAACAACAACAACAACAACAATCCTAAACATAAAATAATGATTTACATAAACAGACACCACAACACAACTCATGCAAATTTCCAAACTCAATAGTCTACAAATTATAAAATTATAAGGCAGCACCAAAGTTCCATGTTTGCAAGGTTTATATTAAAAGCGATCACTAGAGATGGAGGCGACATCGACTTGAGCAACACAACACAACCACATGATCCCACAAAGGAG
>JXCR01049593.1:0-18371 GCA_002079205.1 Phalaenopsis hybrid cultivar | reverse complement strand
TAACTCATAGTTAGCAATTCCACAGGTATTGAAATAAAAGTAACAAACTAATCAAACTTACTTTGAAATACGACATGCAACGTGGATCATTTGCAATTTGTTCAGGAATAGTTGCGAACGATGGATCAGATGACTTAATGTTTTGCGTTGCTAAGCTCACAAGTGCTTGTATACATTTGTAGAAGTAACGACTAATTGTTTCCAAGGAATGCTGAAATGGCTCCATAACTCCTCTAACTGATTCATTCTGTGATATAATATACAATGTTATAGCCAAGACCTCTCCGTGATCGTTCTAGAAGAGCCTTGGAGGCTGTGGTTACAATATAAGTCATGTAAAAAATCCATAAAAATAAGTGCACTCATTCGAAAAAATGCTACTAAACTTTATTGGATGTCCAACAAGCATCTCGCCCACCCATTTGTCCCCAACATATGAGGACGTCATGCGTGGTATCCGTCTAGTGTTGGAGCGGTAATATTCCAACAATAATATTGTTATTGTTGCAGTCCATGTCATTCTTTTACACGTTCTCGTAGTGGATCCATCCTGAAATTATAAATTCATTACGATGAAATAATTTAGCAGAAAATGACATAAATGAAATACATCTAGTGAAGAAAGCATCTGGAAAATGACATAAATGAAATACATAACATCAATAAATAAAGTACATAAAATGATATTCCAAGCATCAGGAAATGAAGTACATCAAATGAAATACAAAACATCTGAAAATGAAGTACATAAAATGAAATACATCTACTGACAGATTTTTACAAAACAGTCTCATTTTTCTACTAAAACACGTAAATATTCAAGATGCAGCTCGGGCTCTAGGGCCAAGAACATTTGCTTATGAATAGGGTCCTCAAGTTTTTTAACACATTTTGTCTGAAAGCGTATATCAGCAGCTACTTCTAGAATAATGTCTAAAATGACAACGTAGTTCCAGATAGTGCTGTCAGGGGGAGATGGAG
The DNA here is from genome assembly GCA_002079205.1 of Phalaenopsis hybrid cultivar. Classification (NCBI taxonomy): domain Eukaryota; kingdom Viridiplantae; phylum Streptophyta; class Magnoliopsida; order Asparagales; family Orchidaceae; genus Phalaenopsis; species Phalaenopsis hybrid cultivar. The sequence goes on along the minus strand of JXCR01049593.1, from coordinate 17,390 downwards.
CTGAAAAACCAGCAATTAGTTCATGAAATGAGTTTTTCAAGAAACTATCATTCTCTTTCGTCTTCCTGCCAAGCCTAGGTCTCTTGAACATGGAACTTGACTCTTCAATCTCCTTTTGGTTAATACTAGGTCCTTCTTCATTAGCTATGACCTGTTCAGGTGGCAAGTCATATAGTATTCCTGAAAATCTCATTTCACTTGGGTTGAATGAATTCTTTCCAGTCGCAACACCTCTTAAACATTATGTCCAGTTTTTCCTCGAACTCTGGCTCAATTCCGCACTGTCTATATTTTTTGGCAGTTGGCATTACCTGAAATATAAGACATTTATTAGAAGAGTTTAGACATTAACTAAAAAATAATGAAATTAAGAAAAGGCATTTGTATTTAGTACCTCCAATCTTTTAGCCCGTCATTCATCTGAAGCATCGATAGTTTGTTTAATGAGATCCCAACCCAATCCGGTAGAATCAATTCTTTGAACCTCTTAGTAATATTTTGTCAACCCTCCTTATTAAAATACGTAGTTTGCCTGTTCCCCAATTCAATTTCCTTAATACATAGATTGTAAAATATATTTGTAACTTCTTTATCCCACATTGCGGAGGGACCCCCTTCAANAAAAGGCAAGGTATAGATATGTATGCGAATGCCCCTTTATTATTTAACTATTTGTGGAATTTGTNAAAAGGCAAGGTATAGATATGTATGCGAATGCCCCTTTATTATTTAACTATTTGTGGAATTTGTTTTTTTTTATAATCTGTCAAGCTGAAAAATAGGTCGAAGTTCTCTGTAAATTTCAATTAACTTAAAATATGGTACCATGCAGAATAGAATAGAATAAAGGGATAATTACATACAAACCACCTGAAATATTGATATTTACAAATTAACCACCCAAATAATTTGTTGGAACTACCGAACCGATGTATTTATGCGCACTACAATCAAACTATTAACAAATTGATAAAAATAAAAATAAAAATGGGTTGGGGTTTTACCATGAATTTTAATATTTGAGTGAGAATTTGAAAAATGGATGAAAGAGGGTGGTTGATTTGTAAATAGCAAGTTTCGGGCCNTTTTTCAAAAGAGAAGCAACACAAAAAATTTCCTTCTAAAGATTGTAAGGTGACTCTTAGAATATTGTTGGCAACAACAACAACAATCCTTTATCCCACTAAGTGGGGTCGGGTACATGAATCATTTTTCTCTATTGTATCCAATTGAGTGTTATATTTTCATTTAATTCTAATAGATTAAGATCATTTTTTATACAATATGCAGGCCAAACAATATAGAAATTGAAATTTTAATTTTCGGGAAAAAAATATATTTAAATAACAAATCAATAAAAAACAAACTTAAAGCATATATATGTTCAAAATTGGNTATATTTTCATTTAATTCTAATAGATTAAGATCATTTTTTATACAATATGCAGGCCAAACAATATAGAAATTAAAATTTTAATTTTCGGGAAAAAAATATATTTAAATAACAAATCAATAAAAAACAAACTTAAACATAGATATAATTAAATTGACAATAGAAAATCATTCTTTGTTATTGCACAATAGATGGCACATCTAATAGGAAATCACTGTTTAAAATTGTAAAATAGGATACACACCCAGAGCCATTCTAGGAATAAGTGCAATGAGACTTATGACTCATTGTTCTCAGTTAGTGCTCACCTCAAGGTATGCTCACCTCTATTTTTTTTTTCCTTTTGACATACTCCTCTGTTTACTTTAAATACACCAATCCCACCACCCTTAGCAAACTCTAATCCTCGCTAGTGCACACGAGAATGCAAGACATAGCTCTCTATGGAGGACATTGTTGTAAGTTTTCCCACTAGCCTCCTTAGCCATAGTCACCTTTTGACCAAGCTCTACACTATAAAGAAATCTTCCTCCACCAAAATATTTAGTTCTTTCAATGAGAAATTCTGAAGTGTAATTTTTTCTTTCCTGAATGCCTTAATCTATTTTCTTTTATTTGTATTCTGGTTTTTTGTTATTTGAACATTGCTTGCTCAAATTTTCTTTGAATTGCATTTTATTATTTTATTATAAATGGTTGGAGAAATAAAGAAACTCCCACCAATTGAAAAGACCCAGCATGGTGGCATAGCATATAAGTTGACATTGGAGAGAATGGTAAAATTTATGTTTATCAGAAATGCAATCACTACAGGGAGATGGCTACACAAACGAAAAAGCACCATTTAAGCTTTATCAAGAATGTGACCGTGTGCAATGATAACCAAGATGATTAATAAGGGATTCATGCGGTTATAAAGAAGACAAGCACATATCAAAGCATTTAACACAACAATACTTTGATGTAGGGTCAATGTTAATTCTTATAATGGAAGCAATCATAAGAGTAACGATTCATCATCTACTTAGCCATAGATGTCATGTAGATTCACCAAAAGATTTATGGATCAATAATGATAAATATAGAGGACGAGACAAGATATGTCTTAAGAGTAGTACAATGGCATGCGGATGTGTTTGTATGGTTACTGAAAGGTTATTCTAAAAAAAGTCATTCCATTTAACAAGGCAAACTACCTTTCATATTTCAACATGATCCATGAGATAGATTCCTATGGTCGAAGCTTGAGATTATTATCTATGTATAATTTGAGAACTTGGGTATTAAAAAAGAACTTAATAAAATATTAAACGAGCATTGAAGAGATTAAGAGAAAGTGGAATCAAACTGGGGTAATCATCATGTCTGACAATTGATCTAATATTAAAAAAAAGTTCGATCAACACTTTGATTAAAAATGCCTATGGCATTATTTTTTAAATCTATTAAATAATCGGATATGGTGAAAGGTGTGATGGACATTTTTGGACTTCAAGATGCAGTTAAGAAGCAATTGGAGAGCATCAGATTGTTTTAGCTGTTACTGATAATGCGAGTGCTTATAGGGTGCTAGAAAAAAAAAAAAAAAAATTGAAGAAGAAATAGCGTATGTACCTAGGGACAGAGCTACAGAGCATTGGGGGCTTGTACCCCTAGAAGCCCAGTCAGCCAAAATAAAACCATTCATTCTTCCTTTTTTAATAAAATCGAAGATTAGTCCTACCTCTTCCCAAAACTCTCGACTCTAGCTTTGCATTGGCATGTTTTGTCTGAGAAGATAAGTGCAAGGCGTGGACCTTGGAAGATCACACCATTAAAATTGATGAAAGATTTGAACCAAGGAGCATGGTTGAGGACCCCTCATGTAAGTGCACGATGGCAGTTTGAAAAATAAAGCAACTCCACTATGCTAATTCCTGGGAAGTCACATCAATGTCTACATAAGAAGGCAAAATAATGTGGGTTTCCTCACACTTCTTATCTTGAAGAGGGGGCAATTAAGGGTCTGTTTGGGGCGGATTATTTAAGCGTTCAGCGGTTTGAAAACGCCGGACACCAGTTTGTTTCACAAGTTGGCTTGGCGATCCGCCAACGCGCGACAGGATTTATTAGAGGACCGCGGTCGCTGGATCGACCCCGCGGCCCGCGTTCCTTTACAATGGTTTACACAACTGCCCTTTCGATCTTTTCCTGCGTAGCTCTGCAATTGATCTCAGAGAGACCCGCGCCATCTCTCTGATTCCTCCTCTCCATTCGTATTTTCTCCCCCCAACCGAGCCTCCCATTCACACCTCTCATTAGACACTCTCCTACTCGAACCTCCAGCCGCTCCTTTTCTCTCCGAGTCGAAGACCCATCTATTCCCCCTCCTCAACGGTTTTGATTTCGCAAATCAGTCCAAAAACCACTTCCTCTCCTTCATTCTCTGGTTTGTAAGTAGTCCAACTGCGAGGAAGCCTTTTCCTCGCCTCTTTAACTCTCAAGTGCATCCGCAGCCCTCCATGCTTCCTCTTTTCTCAAGCCGAAGGCCTTCGTCTTCTTGTCATCCTCTCCAAATCGCACGGGTAAAATATAACTCGCCTTTTTTGTTCTGTATGAAATTTTGTATTTTTGGATTTTTTTTATGCTTGATTTGTTAGTGATTATGGAGAATAGTGAAAGAAAAGATAAGTTCTTTTATCTCTTAAGAAATTTTTGAACTTTTATTATGAATTATTTGAAGATGAATGCTCCATTCCATTTTTGTTGGAGTCTAGGAGTAATTCAAGTACTTCTGTTGGAGTCTAGGTGTAATTCAAGTACTTCTGTTGGGCAGAATGATTATTTATCCAATAACAACTGCATATAAGTTGTTCTGAATAAGCTCTTTTAAACAAAAAACAAGCTTATCCTGATAATCAGAAGATTATCAGATTGTCAAGATAATCTGCTTATCAGCAAATTATAAATAATCTGCAGCCGCCCCAAACAGACCCTAAGTGAATCTTTTGTGGCATTTAAAGAAAAAATTTTGGATTCAAAACACATTATCATTGTAATAGTATCAGTACTTCTTATTCAAATTTTGGAACATAAATATTTATGCTATCTATTTATGCAAAAAGAAAAATAAATAACCAAACAGAAATAAAAACCTCATTTTCTAGTACGTTACAATGACATATTTTTTTATGCATTTTTTCTAATGCCTTATATTGATAGACACTAGACATCAAAAGCGTATAGCCATCATTTATTTATTATAAAAGCTCAAAAGTTTTACATATTGCCTCCCACAATATTTGATTAAGTTATATAGAGGAATATTTTGTGGCCTTGATTGTCATCTGATTGAACACATTTTTTTGGTATGATTAAATAAAATTAAATTATGGAGGCTTAAAAATATTTGTTGGGCATAATTGAACCAGCACGCGTTAGGATCTGTCATAAATGGGGGGTATTTAATATTAAAGATTTNCCCAAGGGCTGATTTTATTGAAATAGAAAATGATACATAAAGGTTGTATGAGAAGAGCCCAAAAAAGACACCCTACCATACGATACAAGTACAACAATATTCCAACAAAAAGATACAGATAGACTCAATAAAATGTTAAAAAATTTAAAACATACAGAAAACAAGTAGCTAGGGACGAGTCAGTTTAGTCTTGTCTCTTCCTCTAGTTTTAAGAGCGGAACCAGATAACAAACTTTGAAGAGTTGTGTCATTGTCAGGAGTCACAAAAGTATCATCCATTAAGTGTCTGTTTAGCACAGCTGTTGATTATTCATAATCTGCTGATAAACAGATTATTCTGATAATCTGCAGATTATCAGAATAATCTGGCTTGTTGTTTGGGGACAGCTTATTCAAATTAGTTTATTGGTGGTTAAATGTCATTCATGCCCCTGTCTGATAAAACTGTTTGGGGCAGTTTATTCAGAATAGCTTATTGAANAAGACACCCTACCATACGATACAAGTACAACAATATTCCAACAAAAAGATACAGATAGACTCAATAAAATGTAAAAAAATTTAAAACATACAGAAAACAAGTAGCTAGGGACGAGTCAGTTTAGTCTTATCTCTTCCTCTAGTTTTAAGAGCGGAACCAGATAACAAACTTTGAAGAGTTGTGTCATTGTCAGGAGTCACAAAAGTATCATCCATTAAGTGTCTGTTTAGCACAGCTGTTGATTATTCATAATCTGCTGATAAACAGATTATTCTGATAATCTGCAGATTATCAGAATAATCTGGCTTGTTATTTGGGGGCAGCTTATTCAAATTAGTTTATTGGTGATTAAATGTCATTCATGCCCCTGTCTGATAAAACTGTTTGGGGCAGCTTATTCAGAATAGCTTATTGATGCAGAAGCATACAATCATCACAGATCAGTTCCAAAAGATGTTTTACAGCTCTCACACTCGTGAGTACCAGAAGAAATAAAAAAAATGACAAAAACAAGTACAGCTACAATAAGAAATATTAAAATATTTAATTTCAAACTCTGGCTACGTCTGTCCTCATCTACACTATCAACCTCAGAAAACATCGGATTCTCATGACTGTTGGCAGTGTAATATGTGGGATTGTCAACCCACCGGAAGAAACCGCGACGAGCAAAAACACCCTTGGCACAACCGTAGAACTGTCTCCCAAAGCAATGAGACTGACGTGACGTGAGCAACGGAGACGGTAGTCCACAATAACACAAAATACATCTGTCTGTAACTGATATCCTAGAAGACATGTTTGTATAACTGCGAAAAGAACCAAAAAAATGAATGTCAGAACTTATCCCAAAAAAATAAAATACACATAAAAATTGATCTACATATATATGACAAAAAGAAAGACTTGCTGGAGGCTCCCTCAGAGCAGCCATCTCGGTTGCACCCTCACCATCTTGAGTTTCATAGTCAGTAGACTCGATCTCATTATCAGCTAGAAATCCTGAAGGTTCTAGGAAGTTAAAATTGGATCATCATCAGTAATATTGAAGTATGTATCTGAATGAGAGAGATGTCGTCGGATGAAGTTGTGAAGTGTCATAGTGGTCACCACAATATGCACATGTTTGAGAAATGAATACGAGGGCATATCACGTAGGATTACTCATTACTTCTTCCACACTCCAAATATTTTTTCAATAACCCCCCGTAAAGAGGAGTGTCATTTGTTAAAAATTCTTTTTTGCCATGAATCATGTCACTTGCTCGCTCAAAATCAGGAATATGGCATCTGGTGAGGATAAGACTTCAGGTAGCCCCTTAGCATCGGATATCCAGCATCTACCGAATAATACTTTCTTGTTATGAAAGAGAATATTGATTACAAATAATTTATGTAATTAACAAAATATTTAATTAAGATGAACAAATCTTGAGGGGGTGAGGAAACACTGTGTTCTATTCCTAGTTGCATAGGAAAAAAGACAACTGTCATGTGCACTTCCTTCCTACCCCGCCATTACAAATGTGAAACACATGTTGAAGTCACACACTGTCATCACATTTTAGGTAGTTTTACCACTCCGACCAATATACGCGATCTTTTCATAACTAGGTAGTTGCACATCCACATGTGTACCATCGATTGCTCCAAAACAGTTCTCTAACTCATAGTTAGCAATTCCACAGGTATTGAAATAAAAGTAACAAACTAATCAAACTTACTTTGAAATACGACATGCAACGTGGATCATTTGCAATTTGTTCAGGAATAGTTGCGAACGATGGATCAGATGACTTAATGTTTTGCGTTGCTAAGCTCACAAGTGCTTGTATACATTTGTAGAAGTAACGACTAATTGTTTCCAAGGAATGCTGAAATGGCTCCATAACTCCTCTAACTGATTCATTCTGTGATATAATATACAATGTTATAGCCAAGACCTCTCCGTGATCGTTCTAGAAGAGCCTTGGAGGCTGTGGTTACAATATAAGTCATGTAAAAAATCCATAAAAATAAGTGCACTCATTCGAAAAAATGCTACTAAACTTTATTGGATGTCCAACAAGCATCTCGCCCACCCATTTGTCCCCAACATATGAGGACGTCATGCGTGGTATCCGTCTAGTGTTGGAGCGGTAATATTCCAACAATAATATTGTTATTGTTGCAGTCCATGTCATTCTTTTACACGTTCTCGTAGTGGATCCATCCTGAAATTATAAATTCATTACGATGAAATAATTTAGCAGAAAATGACATAAATGAAATACATCTAGTGAAGAAAGCATCTGGAAAATGACATAAATGAAATACATAACATCAATAAATAAAGTACATAAAATGATATTCCAAGCATCAGGAAATGAAGTACATCAAATGAAATACAAAACATCTGAAAATGAAGTACATAAAATGAAATACATCTACTGACAGATTTTTACAAAACAGTCTCATTTTTCTACTAAAACACGTAAATATTCAAGATGCAGCTCGGGCTGTAGGGCCAAGAACATTTGCTTATGAATAGGGTCCTCAAGTTTTTTAACACATTTTGTCTAAAAGCGTATATCAGCAGCTACTTCTAGAATAATGTCTAAAATGACAACGTAGTTCCAGATAGTGCTGTTAGGGGAAGATGGAGCTGAAAACCCAGCAATTAGTTCATGAAATGAGTTTTTCAAGAAACTATCATTCTCTTTCGTCCTCCTGCTAAGCCTAGGCCTCTTGAACATAGAACTTGACTCTTCAATCTCCTTTTGGTTAATACTAGGTCCTTCTTCATTAGCTATGACCTGTTCAGGTGGCAAGTCATATAGTATTCCTGAAAATCTCATTTCACTTGGGTTGAATGAATTCTTTCCAGTCGCGACACCTCTTAAACATTATGTCCAGTTTTTCCTCGAACTCTGGCTCAATTCCGCATGCCTATATTTTTTGGCAGTTGGCATTACCTGAAATATAAGACATTTATTAGAAGAGTTTAGACATTAACAAAAAATAATGAAATTAAGAAAAGGCATTTGTATTTAGTACCTCCAATCTTTTAGCCCGCCATTCATCTGAAGCATCGATAGTTTGTTTAATGGGATCCCAACCCAATCCGGTAGAGTCAATTCTTTGAACCTCTTAGTAATATTTTGTCAACCCTCCTTATTAAAATACGTAGTTTGTCTGTTCCCCAATTCAATTTCCTTAATACATAGATTGTAAAATATATTTGTAACTTCTTTATCCCACATTGCGGATGGACCCCTTCAGACGTCTTAGACATTGAACTCTAGGGAAAAAAGAAAAATAAGTATTTGCTAAATGTGTAAGAAAATAGCCCAACTTCATCCATATCAATTCCACAAAATGCACCAAAAAATGAACCAACATCCACAGAATTAACCCACAATAGTGTCTAGATTTGCTAAAAAAATAACAAAAAAATAACACAAAGGAATTATGTGGTTCGGTCAAAAACCTACATCCACAGTAAGACATCAAACATGTTTTGTTATCCAATTATGTAAGAGTATATAACTATGATTCTCAATGGAGAACACTACAACTAAAGTACATGTGTAATTTGCAACTTCTCATACATGTGGAATTTCCACCGAAGCTACCATAATGTGCTATAAACTGTAGCTCTAAAGACAGACACAACTCGTAGCTCTAAAAAATATACAGTATTATCTTCTCTACCCTCAGCATCAAGGGAAGCTTGAAGACCCCGTAAAAATATACAATCTGATGCTCTAAACAATCATAACAATTTTTGCATCGAGGCACAACTCATGAAACAATGAATAGACAGAAAGAGTTGTATTTTTCGGCATTGCAAATGAACTTGCATTGCATTGCATCTCAAGCTTGAAAACCCCGTAAGTGGCATAAACAGTGAATAGTATTCCCATCATTTGCTAAACAGTGAATATTATTTGCATTGCAATTATTGTTTCTTCGTCACAACCAATTTAATGAAACAAAAACTGTATCAACATTTAATATCTAATGTCAAAAACATTTTAATGAATCAAAATATCTAATAAACGGTGAAACAAAAATCGTGATTAGTCAATATTGTTTGCCATGAGAGAAACATATAAGAATGGAAGTTTGTCAATAACGAGTGATAGAAGAAGCAGGGTAAGTAATTGCATCTCCATTCAGCCATCCCAAAGCACACTTTTTCAGTTATTGTGGCCTATGAAGCTACACATCTGACAAATTTAATTGAAATTCTAAAGGCTAATGTTGTTGCTTCACTTGAGAGTCCGTCTATATATTGAGAGATTGACCAACTGAAAAAGTAAAACCACTTCACTGTGACCCAAGCCATGGGAGTCTAAACACACATACTCCATAAAAATTGCATTTTCCCCAAATTCCATTAATTCAGCATATGCAATGCCGGAAAAAATTTCACGAGAAATAAAAACTCATAATTTTGTTCAAAACTCTACTGTGAAAAACTCATGCCCATACTCTACTGTGAAAAACTCATGCAATGCCCCAAATTCCATAATTTTGTTCGAAACACCCAGCCAAAATTCGTTCAATAAGAACCATTTTAACGAGAGCACCCAGCCAAAACTCATGCAATGCCTCAAATTCCATAATTTTGTTTGAAACACCCGGCCGATACTTTCATCCAAATTTCAAATCTAGCAAAAAATGAAAGAAAAACTGCGTCGCACATGAACAGAGAAGGCTCAAAAACAGAAGTGAAACAAAACTGTCCAAAATTTCACAAAAACCGCATCCACATTTCAGATCTAGAGGCTTGAAAAGCTTTGAAACAAATCAGGGGTCANTTCAATAAGAACCATTTTAACGAGAGCACCCAGCCAAAACTCATGCAATGCCTCAAATTCCATAATTTTGTTTGAAACACCCGGCCGATACTTTCATCCAAATTTCAAATCTAGCAAAAAATGAAAGAAAAACTGCGTCGCACATGAACAGAGAAGGCTCGAAAGCAAAAGTGAAACAAAACTGTCCAAAATTTCACAAAAACCGCATCCACATTTCAGATCTAGAGGCTTGAAAAGCTTTGAAACAAATCAGGGGTCGAAGACCCAAAACTGTCTCGAAAGTTCAGATCTAGCAAAACCACCCATCCAAAATTTCATAAAAAACCTCCGAAAACAGCAATGGTGCATCCAAACAAGATGCAACGAAGCACAAATCAGGGGTCAAACAACATATAGCAAAATCAGAGAAGGATCGAAAACGGTGGTGTATACCAGATGGGAAAGTAGGGTTTCGACGACGAGAGGGAGAGCATAGAGTGGATTTCTTGCCAAATTTCTCAACGGCCGCGAGGAAGAAGGTGATGGCGAGGGGGACTGGAGAGGGGCACGGGATNACCAGATGGGAAAGTAGGGTTTCGACGACGAGAGGGAGAGCATAGAGTGGATTTCTTGCCAAATTTCTCAACAGCCGCGAGGAAGAAGGTGATGGCGAGGGGGACTGGAGAGGGGCACGGGACATCTTTTTCACCCTAAACGCACGAACTGAACGTAGGACGCGAAGGGAGATGGGATTATTTTCGTAGCGCCTTTTCATTAATAACGCGTATCAGCGATGGTAATACGCTCGCGCGAACACGACATCCAAACGCTTGTGCGGCGTTTTCAAAACGCCGCCGCTCCCATTAAGCTACCCCAAATAGACCCNTTTTTCACCCTAAACGCACGAACTGAACGTAGGACGCGAAGGGAGATGGGATTATTTTCGTAGCGCCTTTTCGTTAATAACGCGTATCAGCGATGGTAATACGCTCGCGCGAACGCGACATCCAAACGCTTGTGCGGCGTTTTCAAAACGTCGCCGCTCCCATTAAGCTACCCCAAATAGACCTNGCAGCTCGGGCTGTAGGGCCAAGAACATTTGCTTATGAATAGGGTCCTCAAGTTTTTTAACACATTTTGTCTAAAAGCGTATATCAGCAGCTACTTCTAGAATAATGTCTAAAATGACAACGTAGTTCCAGATAGTGCTGTCAGGGGGAGATGGAGCTGAAAACCCAGCAATTAGTTCATGAAATGAGTTTTTCAAGAAACTATCATTCTCTTTCGTCCTCCTGCTAAGCCTAGGCCTCTTGAACATAGAACTTGACTCTTCAATCTCCTTTTGGTTAATACTAGGTCCTTCTTCATTAGCTATGACCTGTTCAGGTGGCAAGTCATATAGTATTCCTGAAAATCTCATTTCACTTGGGTTGAATGAATTCTTTCCAGTCGCGACACCTCTTAAACATTATGTCCAGTTTTTCCTCGAACTCTGGCTCAATTCCGCATGCCTATATTTTTTGGCAGTTGGCATTACCTGAAATATAAGACATTTATTAGAAGAGTTTAGACATTAACAAAAAATAATGAAATTAAGAAAAGGCATTTGTATTTAGTACCTCCAATCTTTTAGCCCGCCATTCATCTGAAGCATCGATAGTTTGTTTAATGGGATCCCAACCCAATCCGGTAGAGTCAATTCTTTGAACCTCTTAGTAATATTTTGTCAACCCTCCTTATTAAAATACGTAGTTTGTCTGTTCCCCAATTCAATTTCCTTAATACATAGATTGTAAAATATATTTGTAACTTCTTTATCCCACATTGCGGATGGACCCCTTCAGACGTCTTAGACATTGAACTCTAGGGAAAAAAGAAAAATAAGTATTTGCTAAATGTGTAAGAAAATAGCCCAACTTCATCCATATCAATTCCACAAAATGCACCAAAAAATGAACCAACATCCACAGAATTAACCCACAATAGTGTCTAGATTTGCTAAAAAAAATAACAAAAAAATAACACAGAGGAATTATGTGGTTCGGTCAAAAACCTACATCCACAGTAAGACATCAAACATGTTTTGTTATCCAATTATGTAAGAGTATATAACTATGATTCTCAATGGAGAACACTACAACTAAAGTACATGTGTAATTTGCAACTTCTCATACATGTGGAATTTCCACCGAAGCTACCATAATGTGCTATAAACTGTAGCTCTAAAGACAGACACAACTCGTAGCTCTAAAAAATATACAGTATTATCTTCTCTACCCTCAGCATCAAGGGAAGCTTGAAGACCCCGTAAAAATATACAATCTGATGCTCTAAACAATCATAACAATTTTTGCATCGAGGCACAACTCATGAAACAATGAATAGACAGAAAGAGTTGTATTTTTCGGCATTGCAAATGAACTTGCATTGCATTGCATCTCAAGCTTGAAAACCCCGTAAGTGGCATAAACAGTGAATAGTATTCCCATCATTTGCTAAACAGTGAATATTATTTGCATTGCAATTATTGTTTCTTCGTCACAACCAATTTAATGAAACAAAAACTGTATCAACATTTAATATCTAATGTCAAAAACATTTTAATGAATCAAAATATCTAATAAACGGTGAAACAAAAATCGTGATTAGTCAATATTGTTTGCCATGAGAGAAACATATAAGAATGGAAGTTTGTCAATAACGAGTGATAGAAGAAGCAGGGTAAGTAATTGCATCTCCATTCAGCCATCCCAAAGCACACTTTTTCAGTTATTGTGGCCTATGAAGCTACACATCTGACAAATTTAATTGAAATTCTAAAGGCTAATGTTGTTGCTTCACTTGAGAGTCCGTCTATATATTGAGAGATTGACCAACTGAAAAAGTAAAACCACTTCACTGTGACCCAAGCCATGGGAGTCTAAACACACATACTCCATAAAAATTGCATTTTCCCCAAATTCCATTAATTCAGCATATGCAATGCCGGAAAAAATTTCACGAGAAATAAAAACTCATAATTTTGTTCAAAACTCTACTGTGAAAAACTCATGCCCATACTCTACTGTGAAAAACTCATGCAATGCCCCAAATTCCATAATTTTGTTCGAAACACCCAGCCAAAATTCGTTCAATAAGAACCATTTTAACGAGAGCACCCAGCCAAAACTCATGCAATGCCTCAAATTCCATAATTTTGTTTGAAACACCCGGCCGATACTTTCATCCAAATTTCAAATCTAGCAAAAAATGAAAGAAAAACTGCGTCGCACATGAACAGAGAAGGCTCAAAAACAGAAGTGAAACAAAACTGTCCAAAATTTCACAAAAACCGCATCCACATTTCAGATCTAGAGGCTTGAAAAGCTTTGAAACAAATCAGGGGTCGAAGACCCAAAACTGTCTCGAAAGTTCAGATCTAGCAAAACCACCCATCCAAAATTTCATAAAAAACCTTCGAAAACAGCAATGGTGCATCCAAACAAGATGCAACGAAGCACAAATCAGGGGTCAAACAACATATAGCAAAATCAGAGAAGGATCGAAAACGGTGGTGTATACCAGATGGGAAAGTAGGGTTTCGACGACGAGAGGGAGAGCATAGAGTGGATTTCTTGCCAAATTTCTCAACGGCCGCGAGGAAGAAGGTGATGGCGAGGGGGACTGGAGAGGGGCACGGGATATCTTTTTCACCCTAAACGCACGAACTGAACGTAGGACGCGAAGGGAGATGGGATTATTTTCGTAGCGCCTTTTCATTAATAACGCGTATCAGCGATGGTAATACGCTCGCGCGAACACGACATCCAAACGCTTGTGCGGCGTTTTCAAAACGCCGCCGCTCCCATTAAGCTACCCCAAATAGACCCTAAGTTTCGAAGTTGGAATAAGCCCTCAGCCTTTCTCTTCCGCCGAGAAGTGTAAACCTGTCATTCTTCATCTGAAAACTGGCTCGAGTGATCCTCGATCTGATTTGATATTAGCGTCGCAGTAGGATGAAAGACAGTCGTTGGCACCGCGTAGGTTCCAGTGTATGTAAAGTGTGAATTGTTACTTCTGCACCTGATATTTTTTGAATAGGAGGTGTGGGACTATCATGATTTTCAGTTCGAACATTATATGTTGTAGTATGGTCAGAAGAAGAGATCTCAGGGGCAGACACCAACTCCTGTCTTATGGAGATTCCCTTCTTAGGTTGGTTGTCATCAGGTTTACTAGGAGCGTGTTCAGGCACATGAGAAGCACTAATAGTGTGTTTCTACTTTTGACTATTGGTTCTCAACTGTGGGTGCAATCTGAAACATTTCTCCTGAGGTGTCTAAACATCTTGCAGTGCTTGCAGTAGTATGATTTTTGTTCCATAATATTTTTTTGCCAATAATCATTGTGAGCAGATCCAAACCAGATTTCTTCTACATCTGGTAGTGTAATATTTCGTTCAATCAAAATCCTTACAATAGAGAGTCTTAAGAAATGAACTGTAGGTAAGTCTACCTCCAAAGGTTTTTCAAGGATAGTCTCAATTGCATATAAGATAGGTAGGTCAAAGAAATGAAGCTTGAGTTCAGGTAAAGAGAACCATATAGGTTCAATTGGGGGTTCTTAACTAGGATCAAAATTGAAAGTTCATTTGAGCAATTTCATATGTTTACCCTGAATTGTGATGAATTTTTTTGAGAAAATCCTCATGTTATCATCTTTTGTGTTCAGTTGTATCATAACATGCCTTTCGTCGAAATGACCCGCCTGACAATCCCCAACCAGTTTGAAATCTTCAAAAACCTTCTGATGATCTTCATCTTAGGACAACCTAATTGGAACTTTCTAACTAGTGTAAATTTGTATTTTCCTGCATGAGTTGAAATATCAACGTTAGAAAAGAAAATTGTTGTTTTGCCCGTCTTTTTCTCTACTTTTTTGATAAGGTTGCAATCGTCATTTCCTGCAACAGAATCATGATAAATCTGAAGGAATACCGCACTATCTGCGAGGTGAAAATGAGAGTTGCGTTTGTGAACCATTGTAGCATGGGAGGGTTTGGCGGGGTTATCACCGGTGAGGGCGGCGACGTAGGAAAGCCCTGAGACCATTATAGCAGCCAATGCCAACCTGCAGCACAGTGAGAAATTGCACGAGTGTCGAACGGCTCTGTCGCAGAGGAGACACAGTAGGGTGTCAAACCTTCGAGCATACCGGGAGGCTCTGTCGCAGAGGAACGCAGCAGGGTGTCGAGCGGTCGAGCAGCTCTGCGGCAGACGAGACGCAGCAAGGTTAAGCGGCTCTGTCGCAGACGAGACACAGGCTCGAGCGGCTCTGTCACAGACGCAGGCACGGAGACAGCACCTGCCAGACGAGACACGAAAGCAAACGCGAGATGACGCGAATGGAAGCAGACGACGCAATCCGAAGCGATGCAAGTAAATCCCGAAGCCAAAATACGCTAGGGTTCGCCGTGGGGGGGAACCCTAGCAGTGCAGGCTCATGAAGACAGGGACTATAGCATATATATATATATATATATAGGTTCTACTAGAGGCAGCTGCAGCTATTTGAAGAAGCAGTTGTGAATCTGTCGAAGAAGCTATTGTTCAAAAATATACAATGGTTATTACAATTTTTTTTTTTAAGTCAGACCGCAGCTTTCTGTCAGCCACAACAGGCAGTCAGGTCTGGTGGGAAAAACTGTGGTGCGGCACCAAAACCAATACCGCGCCGCCACCTCAAACACGCCCTTATGTTACAGTATATAAAAACTGAATTTAAATCNCCAAAACCAATACCGCGCCGCCACCTCAAACACGCCCTTATGTTACAGTATATAAAAACTGAATTTAAATCAATGCCAGTCCCAAATTCATATGAATAAGTTTGGGGGTATTTTCAAAATTATTAACTTATGAACCTATTAAAAAAAAACTTATCTTCGCCTCTATATGTACTAGACAACGTGTGCAGCACAATATATAAACTTGATTTTATAAAAAATTGGACTTACTTCGGCAACAAGGATACCTTGAACAAAACAAAGAAGTTTGCAAAATTTATCAATGATCATTGATTGGTTTTGGCATTAGTGAGAAAACTTTCAAAGAAAAACTCCTAGAATTTGCTACAAATAAGTTTGCGGCAGACTGCTTCGCCATACAAAGCAGGTTGAAAGCACGATAATCTTTGAAATACATGTTCATCTCCGCACAAGGGCTTAATTGAGTATGGACAGAGAAAGCCAAAGAGAAAGAAGTAACAAAGAATATCTCAAACGAGATATTCAATCAAGCGTTAANGAAAAACTCCTAGAATTTGCTACAAATAAGTTTGCGGCAGACTGCTTCGCCATACAAAGCAGGTTGAAAGCATGATAATCTTTGAAATACATGTTCATCTCCGCACAAGGGCTTAATTGAGTATGGACAGCGAAAGCCAAAGAGAAAGAAGTAACAAAGAATATCTCAAACGAGATATTCAATCAAGCGTTACAGGTGCAATAACATTTACAAAGCCACTAATTTATGGAGTTAAAGCCCACATTTTGGAAGAATATGATTCCAACAATAAGAATATAAGAGAAATCAGTGATGGAAATTGGAAGCTTCAGTTTTTCATCATTTACATGCAGCAAGATATTATCTTAATCTCCGATTTCAATATGTCAGAGCAAGTCAACTAATTCTATGATTAAACCAGGCTTATAACGTTGTATGGATAGGTTGATAGCTGACTGAACCGAGAAAGGAAAGGATGACATTCAACTTGTTCCCATAAAGAAAAGGGACATTTTAGAAAACAACAAAGCCAAAGATAAAGTTGAAAAGTATTTCCCAAATACTTTCTGATTTTATTGATTAAAATAAAGAAATTTTATCCATTTTCTTTAAATTTAGTTAAATAATAGATTCAAATTTGTGATGACACTCCAGAACCACAACAATTTACTGGCAAAGTATTGTGACTTATATGTTCATAATCAAATTCTGAGTGAAATTACAATATATACAATCAAATATATAAAAATAATAGAAATCGCTCTAGCATCCTAAGAATGAACTCGTTGGTTCATATTACATATAGCTAGACAAAAAAGAAAAAAAAATTAAAAAAATGCTTTAAAGGGCACTAAAGATCACTTACTTTGTCATAACATGCTATCAAATGATGAATGATTAATGGAGGATGATAACAAAGAAAAAATCATCTGATTTGCCAAAAAAAAAATCTCAAAGTTGAGTTTTTGTAGAGGCCAAACAAGGCCATTATAAGCCAACCAGAAATAAA
>JXCR01049585.1:5349-20817 GCA_002079205.1 Phalaenopsis hybrid cultivar | reverse complement strand
TGGAGAGGTTCGCAATAGCATGTAAAAGATAACATGTACAAAGAGGGTGACAAACGTGACTCATTACGAAAGCAAACAGGTACTCAAGTTAATATGTTAATAATGATTCGCATGGATAGGTGATAATGGTGATCCCTTACAGAGACAAAAAGGTTTTTAATATATAGCCCTTGGATTGAATTTTGAAATTTATGATATATAGTTTTGATTTGATACAAGTTCACTATATTATGATGATCAATTAACCTAGACATACATGACATATTATAAGAATAAAAAAAGATAACTCATGTCAAGAAATAATTGAATATCATAAGAAATAAATTCTCTTATATTGGCACCTGTAAGTTTGACTAGCATAAGTGCATATTATGATTGAAATTTAAACATCACTTTTAATTTTATTCAATACAATTATCTTACATACTATTATGTAACTTATTATTTAGAAAAGCGCACTTTATAATGATTACAAGCAAAGCACTAGACTAGTTTATATTTTATTTTAATTCTCATATAAAGACCATGATTACCACATCATATTAGTTCAATATATAGAATATTTGAATCATATTTTATAATTATTTATCAAGCTGAGTTTTTAAGTTCATCAGATATTACTCTAGCTACTATTTTAGATAAAAGAAAATACAAAATTGTGCCTAAGCGAGGATCAAGGTTTGAATCGACTAACTAATATTTTGAAGCAAAATTTTTTTAAATAAAATTATAGCACTTGAAGATATGCATGTAATGAAAGTTTGATGCAAATGAACATTGATGTCTATTAGAAATTTGGTACGCCTCGATACCAAAATCAGCGAACAAAACACAACGAAACAATAATAGATATGTCAAAGAAACAAAACAAAGGTTGCTCTTATAAAATCGAAAGAAAACAAGCAAGATATGAGGTTGATCTACTTTTCGAGAGGTAGATCGTCTCTCCCAACCCTAGACGTCGCTAAGAACACCAGACGTAGAAAAAAAACAATAGCCAAACAAAAATATGCATAAAGAAAGCAACCCTAGGTTATTCCCCTTAATAGAATCCCCCCCACAAAATTTGAAATCTTTCCTTACAAAATTTCCATCCAAACTCCCTCAATTTCTCCTCCTTAAGTATGTGATAATGGCCCTAGTGGACCCCACTTACTCCCCCTCTCTTTTGTTGCGGTAATAGGCCACCCGGCCTCTTCACTCGAAGAGGACCAGCTCGTCTATTGAAAGAGTGAGTCAGTTGGGTGGTGTTCGACCGGTCCAGAAGGGACCAATCCTCTTACGCCTGTTACGGGCATAAAAATACTCCCCTCCCAAAGACATACATTGTCTTCAAGTTGGAAGGATGGAAACTGCTTGTGAATCACCTCGTAAGGCTTCCATGTTACTTCATAGTTTGGTAGTCATTTCTACTTAACTAATACCTCATTTGCTCCCCCTACTCTCCGGCGCATTCCTTCAATCTCTAGCAACTCCAAAATCACTTCCAAGTCCTCCATCAGTGTCGGCGGCAGTGTAGACGATGGTGTGTGATCTCTAATCACAACTATGCATGGAAGACCAAGTGTAGTGCAGACGATGGTGGTAACTTCAAACATTAGGCTACTGCCCCGATGCGTGTCATCACATCATAGGGCCCAAAGTATCGTGGTGACAGTTTCTTGCTTCTCCCATTGTCTTCTGTCGGTAGAATCTCAGTTTCAAGTAGACCAATCTCCTGATTCAAATTGTACCTCTCTCCTGTGTTCGTCCACCTTCCTTTTCATGATTTGTTGAGCTCTCAATAAATGTTCATTGAGCTCTGCTAATATCATATCCCTATCCTCCAAGTGTTGATCGATGTTAGATACCAGTGTGGTACTATGCTCATAATGTATCAAATGAAAATCTCGCAAATATAATATCTTGTTGGATACCAGCGTTGTATGTGTTGTTGTGTGGTACGAAATATTATACCAAAATTCGGCCCATGCAACTTACTTAGCCCATAGCTTCGTTGTATCGGATATAAAACAGCGCAGTTATGTCTCGACGCCACGCCCATGCAATTTACTTAGCCCATAGCTTCTTTGTGTTGGATATAAAACATTGCAGTTATGTCTCAACGCCACCTTCGTCTGTCTATCAGTCTGTTGATGATATGTGGTGCTTCTTTTAAGGGTTATCCCTTGCAACCTGAATAACTCCTTCCAAAAGTGGTTGAGGAACACCTTGTCCCTATTCAACACAATCGATTCTGGCACCCCATGTAAAAGGACCACTTCCCAGATAAGCACTGCTACGGCTTAGACCGCAATGTAGGGATTTCATAAGGGAATAAATTTGTGCATACTCAGGCGATGCATGACCACCATGATCACAGTGAACCCTTATAATCGAGACAACCACTCGATAAAATCTATCTTCCTTCCAAACCTTCCTCAGTAATGCTAATGGTTGCAGTAACCTTCCTGGTGTCAAGGTCAAGTACTTGTATCGCTGGCACACATCACATTTCGCCATCATATCCTCCATGTCTTTGTGTATCCCGACCAAATATAGCTCTGTTCTCGGAAGACTTTAGGTCTTCTGCACCCATGAGTGTCCCCTGATGGTATTGTCATGAAACTCTTGTAATAATTTAGGAATATACTCCAACGACTTAGGTAGCACGAATTGCCCCAGGTGGAGCAATTGTTGTCCCATCAATGCATATCCTAGGTGATTGTTCAAATCATATAATAACTCGAATGTTATCTTCCTCAGCTCCTCATCCCTTTCGCTCTTCTGTCTCAAGGCTTCCCAATGTAGGATCAATGGTGTCGATAAGGTTGTCAATTGCCTTGTTCTTCAATCTTGGCACTAAATCTCGAAATCATACCCTACGTTATTCCCCTTAATAGAATCCCCCACAACATTTGAAAACTTTCCCTACAAACTTTCCCTCTAACTCCATCCTTGAAAGAGCAGGACGGTGGGGTGGTGTTCGACCAATCCAGGATGGACCGGTCCTCTTATGTCTGTTACGAGCGTAACAAAATTAATGGAATATTTCGTTATTATTTCTAATCTATTGATTTGTGTTAATATGTAGATCCCTATGACTTAAAAATTATCTATATGATTAGTTCAGAAAGTTCAAGTTATTGGTTTTATCACTCATCTACCCTAGTGGAAAGAGTACCATAATAGGTGTTTGCGAGATTTAACCAACAGAGTTGTATCCACCTCTATTATGCTTTACATTTGACCTACAGAAGAAACTTTAGAGGATGAACATATGTTCATTCTAGGCAAGCTATCAAAATAACTTGTATTAAATTGTCATTTCAGGCACTTCAAGTGAGGGGTTGTTTTCTCCACTACATCGCCTATATGAACAAAGGATACATGTTCATCATTTTAACAAAAAATAATTCAAAATTACGAGGCCACCCAAACACACAAAACTATCCTCCTCATTAGTTACAAAATTTTAATCCATAATAGAATCCATCTCAGGATTAAAAATAGAAATCACTCCAACTAAATGATTCCGAGGGGCTCTTACTGTACTGATTGAAACATTAACAACTGGAACAAAAGAGGTGAGTTCCCTGTCCACAATTCATTAAAACAGTGCGGGCAGGGAGCGCCACTAACGAAGTTCATAAATTAAATAAATAATTTATCTAGTGGTGTAGAGAACTCGAGAAATATTCTTTATTCAAATACTACACTGAAATAAATAAGAAAATTGCAGAATTCTTTAACACTTACAAATATAATTGTATATATCGAGAAAAACAAAATGCTTCATTTTCCTTTCATCTAACATATCACGTGCAATTATGCAAAACATTAATTTGTCCCTTCTTATTTTATTTTGCATATTCAATTTTTCAAATCATTTAATCTATGCATCAATCGCAAGCACAAGCAGCTAATTAACGCCCTACAATGTGCTAATGTTCCGGCCATTTAATCAAATTTCTAGGCTCACAGTAACGACCAACGAATACATTTTATGTTTCATTTCTCGTATCCACAGGCTCCATCAACACAATATGGTCATGTTCTTCAGTTTATTTTCTCTAGGATTAAGACAGTTTCTCCTTTTGAGTTCAAACAACTTGCCGATACAGTATTCAAATACTAATATTAGAAGCTAAATTTCAAATTACATTTTTCATAAATCAACATCAGCTATTTCGTAAAAAAGTTTATTTTTTTACATAAAACATCAGGTATAAAGTAGAGTATAGTCCATAAGTTCAAATACAAGAAATTTCATAAATAAGAATCTGAAAATAAATATAAATGCATTAAGTTTTGTCTAATACTCCAGATTATGGAAAATAACAATTTAAAAGAAAGTGGCAAGGAAAGATCTATGGTAAAGATAGTATATGAGAATATGCTGCATGGACTCACAGTATATACAAATACACATGCAGGAAGACTACTTTCCCTATAATCGTGAGGTATGAATGGCGATATTTGGCGGCATGAAATTTTGAGGTCTGGATCTGGTTCACCTGTGTAAAATTAAAATGAAAATTACATAAGCAAACTTCCACCTTACACAAATTTCAAAAGTGAAACTCAACCTACCATCATAAACGGTCCATGCCCTAGGAAACAAAGCATGATATGTAGAATGCTGACCACTAAGGTCCCAATCCCATGATGAAATTCCTTGATCCCCAACTTTCCTACAGTAAATAAAAAAAATGAATGGAATGTAATTCAAAATGACTAAAAGCATGATAAAAAATAAAAACAAAGAAAAAAAAGAGTCTAATTCAACTATTTCACAGTAAGATATTGAAAGAGTTCCACATGAAGAGTGCATGAGAGTATAAATTTGCTTAGATAGTGTATCAATTAATAGGTTTAGTATATAAAAAAGGATTTGACGATGAGAACATAAATTTGCGTAGATAACATATCAATTAGTGTATCAAATATGCTTTCTGCTTTCAAAATATAAAAAAGGGTAGATAAAATATTGACGCTTTGCGAATTGCAACCACAGACATTTTCCATAACTTCCTCCAGCACCATCAAATCCTGTCAAAAGCTACAGTTGGTTACAGTTACACTATATATGTTAAACAAAGTTGGGGAATTTACTTACATACCACACAAATCTTATATATTTACATATCTAACACCAAAACTTTCATATGTACATACATGTCATTTAAATATTTGACATTACATCAAAATACCACCATTTGTAACTTTTTAAGAGTGAAATACACATTTCATGCTTAAACTTTAATACAAATATGCTATAAGTATAAATATCAAATTTTTGGTGTTAGATATGTAAATATATAAAAATTGTGCGGTATGTATGTATATGTACCCAGAAAAATATTACAAACCCCGAAAAAACTTTAAAATGGACAACTAAAAACAAACTTCTGCTCTCATGTCATATCCAGGGCATGCATAAACTTTAATACCAAAGTGCAATAAATATAAATATCAAATTTTAGGTGCTAGATATGTAGATACAAAAAAATTGTGGTATGTACGTATATTTCCCAAAAAAATATTACAAACCCCGAAAAAACTCAAAAATGGGTAGCTAAAAACAAACTTCTGCTCTCATGGCATATCCAGGGCATGCATTAGAATCCAAAGGGTATATTATGGTATCAGAAAAAACATGTTTCCTCTAATAACGGAAATACTATAGATGCAATTTATCTAAAATCATTTAAACTTTAAGAACCATGAACAAATGAGCAAATGAATTACAAAAGCTCGTGAAAATTGCTCTTACTTTATCCCTTCATGATGGCCGGGGGCTAAGACGGATGAGAATTTTTTGTTCCCTCCATCTCTAGAAATAAAAATCTGTTGGAAAGAAGGAAAAACAATAGAACAAGTCAATCAAAAACCAGGAATAAAGCATATTCCCCGTCTATTTTTGGCGAACAATAACATGATAATAACTAAGAGCATCATACAATAATCTCCATCATACAGTGAAAAGAGAATGAAGTTACATCTTATAACAAGCATGCACCATTAGCCACGGAAAACTCATACATATCATAATTACATTGCACGCATGAGGCACTATTATATTTAAATGTTAAACAAAGTGAAAAAGTAAAAAAAACATGTATTTATACAGCTTCAGAATGTAAAATATCAGCACTATGTTTCTAGAAAAGATCCCAACAAACATTATGAAAATAATAAATGATCAAAATGGCCCGTAAAATTTTTGGCGTGTTTATTTTAATACCAATTTTTTTCAAATATTCAATTTAGTCCCTCAACTCAANTATAACAAGCATGCACCATTAGCCACAGAAAACTCATACATATCATAATTACATTGCACGCATGAGGCACTACCATATTTAAATGTTAAACAAAGTGAAAAAGTAAAAAAAAAAACATGTATTTATACAGCTTCAGAATGTAAAATATCAGCACTAAGTTTCTAGAAAAGATCCCAACAAACATTATGAAAATAATAAATGATCAAAATGGCCCGTAAAATTTTTGGCGTGTTTATTTTAGTACCAATTTTTTTTCAAATATTCAATTTAGTCCCTCAACTCATCAAAGTTAAGTTAATTTGAACGTATATTCGTGAAGAGCTTTACATGAGAAGATTATGAACGTTTAGGATAATATCATTAGTTTGAGCTAGAATTAAGTATCAATATTATTTCTAAGAAATCCAAAATGTTCTCATGAAAAGCTTTCTATCCCAAAAAAAGGCAAAATCATTAGTAGACAAATTGGTTAAGATTTGGCGAATTAGAGGATTAAATAAGAGAACTGAAATAACATGGGACTAAAAATGATACATCTAAAAAGTCCAAGGATTATTTTAATAATTTACTTTTCAAGAATTTGTCTTTTGAAAGATATTCCTTTTCTTTAGATAATATCACCTAGGCCATACATTGAATATGCATAAAAATAGAGGGAAATTGGATGTAAATAAAAGTTCGCAAGAGAAAAATTCACTTGTAGGCATTTATTTAGCAGATGTAGCAGCTCAAATATCACAAGAAAATTAAACTAATAAATGCAAAATATTCAATGTAAGGAAAGTGTAAACTAATGCATGATGAGTTTAAACTCTTGTAAACGAATGCAAAATAAATGCAAAGGCAAGTATACCAATTGCACAAACAATTAATTAAATCAATTATGAGCATATTATGATATACAAACAACTGCTATGAAGCAGAAATAAAATATTAAGAGATGATTTAAGTTCCAGTTATGTTAACCACCCAACACATCCAACGCTTAAGAAGCAAAGAAGGTAAGAACTACAGATGATATAGCATGGATGAATTTAAGGCAACCCGTGCTGAAGCAGAGATGATTCAAGCCAACACATAAGAACAATTTGTCATTGAAAAGATCTCCTTGTTTCTTAAAGCCCTTCTCTAAGAGACGGACCCATTCATGAAACTAGTCTAAAACCTTAATCAAAACCCAAACCGCCTGCAATCCAACTGACTTGAACATGAGTGGCCAGTTTGTACGTGCATTTTAGGTCAAAAATTCGCAGCAATCACGGGGTTTCAAGTCAAATTCAAATCAATCTCAGGTTAGTCGATCAATTTTGGGTTTGCAGTTCAACTCGATAACCCACTTGAAAATTTAATCGTGCAAGACTCTTAAAGCCAAGCCAGACCCTGAAGTTGCTCGGGTCAATCAAAACCCAGATTTTTCAAGTCAAGTCCGTCTCGGATTGTCATGAAAGGCAAATTATTGATAGCCCTAGCCAAAGAAAGAATAATAAGGGGTGTTCATGGTATTGAAATGGGAGGAGTAATGGAAGGGGAATTTGAAGAGTTCATGTGGGTTTCCAAGGATTTCAAGGTGATTTCAATACATGAATTCATTATTTAAAAGTTTTTTCAAAGTATATTCAAAGTTTTTAATGGTGCCACTTTTGATGCAGAAGCAAGGAGAGAGAGGGAGCAATCATGGTGATAGGAATGATGAGGTGGTGAATCAAAAAATGGCTAGAAAATCAAAAGGACAACATAAAGTCAACTTTCGTGATATTGATCAATGAGAGATTAAAAAGAGTAAATATAGGTTGGTTTATCATGGGCAGGCAAAAGAATGTATGGGTTAGGCTAGCTTATTACTCAAGTTCATACAACAATGATAAATATACAAGATATCACACAAGACTAAAGACAAAAAAATAGTCCAATTATAAAGACAGTTTGTAAAATTGTTGCAGATAAAGCAATTTTTTTAAAGCTATTGTGAGTATTATAAACATTTTTTTTAAGGCGGGTAGCAACTTTATTACAGTTATCACACACTAGAAAAATTGATTGTAAAAAGCTATTTTCCAATACAAAAAATCCTTTAAAACAACAAGAAAACACTAGCCAAGTAGATAGGCACCCAACAAGAATGTTAGGGAGCTCTTCAAACTGATCAAAGTTTAATAAGATATTGGCACAAAATGAAACATATATAGCCAAAATAAAGGTGTTGCCATGGAAAATACAAAAAGCTTACACATGCAGACATTTATCTTCGGATAATATGCAAATGCAATGAATATGAAAATACAGTTGTGTAAGTTAATAATGAACCTAATGAAGCGATGATCAAAAGTATTTTTACTTGGTTTAGCTAATGGAATCATAAGATAAAGCAACGAATCTACCAACATAATCTAATTTAGAAAGTATCATCAGCATGCAACAAGAATCTCTTAAGGAACTGACTTGCTCTGATCAGAAAAAATGTAGGAATATCATAAACTACTCTAGGATAAATATAAACTAAATGAGAAGGTGAAACTATGACAGTTATACGAACAAATGCTAAATTACTTCCATGTGAATGATGATAAATATGTAAGTATAATAAAGCTAATTATGTTGACCAACCTAAATATCCAATACTACAAAAGCAAAGGAAATATGAAAGCTATAGATGATCAAATATGTAATGGCAACCAATGATGGAGTGAAGATAAGTTGAAATCAACCATTGTGAATAATCCATCATCACAGGGCTCTCCTTCCATCCTCAAAAATCCTTCTCTAAAGGACGTGATTTATCAATCACAATTATTTTTTTTACTTTGGGCGGTAAACACACAAAAAGAGTATAAAACTTAAGAGGCAACCTTTCACTTAATCTTATAGCCAACAGCTGCAGTAAAAGACCACAGTGTTTATAAAATCAAGTAAGAGGTATCCAACAGCCAAAGAGAGAAAGAGGGGTGTTAATAACATGGGGAAGGCAAGGAGGAGAAATGGAGAGGGCTACTGAAGAATTCATGTGAGTTTTCAAAGGTTTTCAAGATGGCTCCAATGCTTGGTTTCATTATTTCAAGGTATTTACAAAACTTCTTAATGACGTCATTTTTAATACAAGGAGAGAGAAGAGATGGGTGCCATGGTGATAATCCATCATCACAGGGCTCTCCTTCCATCCTCAAAAATCCTTCTCTAAAGGACGTGATTTATCAATCACAATTATTTTTTTTACTTTGGGCGGTAAACACACAAAAAGAGTATAAAACTTAAGAGGCAACCTTTCACTTAATCTTATAGCCAACAGCTGCAGTAAAAGACCACAGTGTTTATAAAATCAAGTAAGAGGTATCCAACAGCCAAAGAGAGAAAGAGGGGTGTTAATAACATGGGGAAGGCAAGGAGGAGAAATGGAGAGGGCTACTGAAGAATTCATGTGAGTTTTCAAAGGTTTTCAAGATGGCTCCAATGCTTGGTTTCATTATTTCAAGGTATTTACAAAACTTCTTAATGACGTCATTTTTAATACAAGGAGAGAGAAGAGATGGGTGCCATGGTGATAAAGATGATATGTTATTGAGTCAAAAATGACTTGACAAGTCAAAATGGAAATGCAGAGGTCAACTTTCGTGATGGTGGTCAATGGGTGGTAAAAAAGTCAAAAAAGGACAAATTTGGGCTTGATTAAGCGATGGAAGGATTAACATAGCTCAACACACCAGTTCATACAGCTCATCATAAAATAGCACAATACATCACACAATGTCTACATTAACAACAACAACAATCCTTTATCCCACTGAGTAGGGTAGGCTACACCAATCCTTTTTCTCCATTGTGTCCAATTGAGTGGGTTCACTAAACGAATCCTTCTTCTCCACTGTATCCTATTGAGTGTCATATTGTCATTTAATTATAATAAATTATAATCATTTTTTATACAACATGTCCAAGTCTTTCAAGATCTACCTCCTCTACCTTTCTTAACATAAGTTGAACCTAAAGCATCTACTCTTCCAATCGGATCATCGGATAGTCGATGTTCAATGTGACCAAACCATCTAAGATGACTCTATCTAATCTTAATTGCCACTGGAGCTACACCAACCCTTTCACGGATACACTCATTTTGTATTTTTTTCTCTGAGTGTCAAGCCACTCATTCACGTAAGCATTCTCATCTCAACAACATTTTCATGCTTCTCTTTTAAAGGCCAATATTCAACATTGTCATTGTCGGGTCGCAAGCGCTGGATGCGAAAAGTGGACAACCAGCATAAATTTTTTGTCGCAAAAATCATAACATGAATCATTTAAATCATTATGTAAGTCCATCACACAAAGCCTAAAACACAAAAATCAACAAGAACAACAACAACAAAGCCTTAATCCCACTACGTGGGGCAAAAACACAAAAATCACACAAAATAAATCAAAAAAGTCTTATATCAATCAAGATAAAGGTTCAAGAAAATACATAAGAAAATTAAAATACCATCAAGTAAATTCTAAATACATGAAAACAACTATAAAGCCTGCATCACTATCAGTGCATTTAACAAATATAATATTTTATGACTATGTGCTTACTATGAGAAATAAAGTGAAGCCCCTATGAATTAAGGACGAAAGGGAACATTGCTAGATTGCTTTCGGTGCATGCCTGGAAAAAACTAATGAAGAAAATCTCTGATAACTAAAATGGTGAAAAGTTGCCATATAACAAGAAAATTTAACAGTGTTCAGAATATAGAGAAAATAAGATTTTCCAATTCATCTGCCATTGAACAAAACAAAGGATGCAAATTTACAGTTTAAGTACAACAGAATAAACAATGGCTGCATATTGTTAATATACAGTACAAATATAGGGGAAAAAAAGGTATTTTATAACTATATAAGGTTAAGGAATTACAGAAAACTGATTTGCCATGATCGGTGACATGTCACATAAACCAGGAAGAATCTGCCAATGCTTAAACTCCCCTCTAAAACCCCGTGATATGCTTCCACTCCTGCATAAAGGTAAAAAGTTCATGTGGGACTAAATTGCTTGATCTTAAGCAGCTGCCTCAAACTACATACCCCATCCCTCCAAGAGGAACTCCTTGGGAAGCTGATGGTTTGCAACTTTCCCTCGTGAACGGATCTATCGGAGCTTTCTGTAAAATTTTAAGACTTCATCAAGCATCAAGTGCAGTTAAAATTTGAGATAGTTTCAAAAACAAACGTCAGTGGCCATGGAGACCAAAAGAAACATAAATTGGTCTATCGGATGTCAATATTATCAACTAAAAATCTAACCAAAACAGCATAAATTAAATCATTACCCTTCCATGAGAAGCCTCTTCACGGACATATGACCAAAGACGAAGGCCAAGTGTCATCTGAATTCCAACCAAAATAAATAAATAAATACTGTTTGTAGTAATAGAATAATATATGTTCAAAATGCAATTAAAAAAAAAACTAGAAAATGAGTTTAATTTGAAAGAAAGTTTTGAACCATCTTCATTGCTTCTATAAAGGTCACACTAAATTCCTTTAGTTTGTTAGCATGACTATTCAACCGCCTCCTCCATGCCAATCGCGGCGGGGCACCACCATCAAAGTCCAGCTATGAATCACAGCAAAAACAAAAACACAAAAATAAAATAAAGGTGTGAAAAGATAGAGATCAGATTCAATATAAAAGATAAAGCTCAAACCAAGATCCAATATTCCAGTATTACTACAAATTACCGTTCAATAACAGCATGGTCGTCTAAACTTATATATAGCGAGAACTTAACTCTTCTAGAATATGGGAACAAAACTAAACCTTTTCATAAAGGATAAGAAGCAGCTCTGCGAAGCAACACTAAACAATCCGAGGAAAAAAAACAAGAACTTTAATCATAAGAGGATGCTGAAAGAGCAAAATAATCACATGTGGCCTCTAATTCTCCATTATTAAAACTGTAAAATCCCCCTCTACCTTTTTAAGTGACAAAATAACAGGCACAACGCTCATCTGCCACTTCACCGCCATAAAGCCAAGTAGATTAACAGAGTGATCAAAGAATCTCACCTGCTGCAACGTAGACCGGCTAACATACTCTTCCGCCGGCCATGAATGCCTTCTGCAGAGAAAAAGTGGCCCGCTTACCATCCTAGCAGACTCACACACCCCGGTCCTCGATGATATGAAGCAAATCCCCTTCCAATCTCAAGCCCAAGGAGCCAAAACTATCGAATCCCTCCGATTATATACTCCGCCGCCCACTCCAACATCCAAACCTATCAAATCAATTCCTAAAATACGAAATTTCTTTTAAACTCCTCAATTCCAAGTTCCAATAACAACCAAAATCGATTAAAACTACTATTCAACTGCTTGTGATGGGCTGATAAATCCAAAGTTTTTCGAGTCCCGAACGGCGGCCGGCTCACTCCAGCTCCTCCATGTTCCGCAGAAGGGCAACCGATCAATCAATGGACATCAAAAAAAAGGAACGAATCTTTGGTCGGAGATGAATCACACGGCCGAACAAAGAAACCCTCAGCGGCGGAGAAACTCGATCAGATCTCTCGGAGCCGAGCGGGGAAATCTCAGATCTGATTCCGGCACTAAAAATTTCTACCACACGGCGGTGCGTCGACTTCTGGCTACTGGTGAGTGGGCCCCGCCTTCTTCCTCTTTTTTCTTGCCGGCAAAGTCATGAACTCATATCCACCGTCCATACCGACAGCTGTCGCGCCCTCAACAATGTACGTTGAACGACCGATCTCATCCGCCGACGAACGAGCATGTTGAAACTTCGGGTCAAATGTTTGAAAAAAAAATTTTTTTTTGCGCATTCACACACACACACATTTTTATTTATAACCTTAAAATATTATAAAAACTAATATTAAAAATTAAATGTAAGGATTTGTAAGGAAAGACTACCATGAAGGAAATTCCAGTGATATAGGATCTTGAGTCTTATATGTATGAACGAGTGAAGTTGTCTGAGCCAAGACAGTAAGGGTCTGTTTGGGGCAGTTGTTGATTATTTATAATATCTTGTAGATTATCAGAATAATCTAACTTATTATTTGGACAGCTTATTCAGAATACTTTATTTGTGTTATGGTTGTGTAAATGATATTTCTATCCATGTCTGGTAAAACTGTTTGGGACGGCCTATTTAGAATAACTTATTGGTAGTACAGAATCATATAATGCATAAGCATATTATCATCACAAATCAGTTTCAAAAGATGACATACAGTTTTCATATTCTGGTGAGTATCAGAATAAATAAAATAAAAAAAGAGAAAAACAAATACAACAACAATGAGAAATATTAAAATATTTAATTTCAAACTCTAGATACGTCTGTCCTCAGCTGCACTATCAACCTGAGAAAACATCGGATTCTTATGACTGATGGAAATGTGATATGTGGGACTATCAGTCCGCCGGAAGAAACTGCAACGAGTTGAAACGCCCTTGACACAACTGTAGAACTGTCTCTCAAAGTTGTAAGACTCACGCGACATGAGCAACGAAGTTGGTAGTCTACAATAACTCAAAATAACTCTGTTTGTAACAGATATCCTAGAAGTCATGTTTGTATAACTGTGAAAAAATAAAAAAAAAATGAATGTCAGAACTTATCCAAAAAAATAAAATAAAATACACATAAAAATTTTATCTACATATATAAGAAGAAAAGAAAGACTTGTTGGATTAGTTGTCATATATAGTATCTGTTATAGACTCCCTCAGAGCAGTCATCTCAGTCACACCCTCTGCGTCATGAACTTCAAAATCATTAAATTCCTTATCATCATCGGGAACTAAAGTCCCGATCATGATTTATGATGGTTCTTCATAGACAGTCAGCTATTCGTCATCAGTCATACTAAAGTCTGTATCTGAACATGAAGGGTGTCGTCGGATGAAGTTATGAAGTGTCATTGTTGCCACCACAATATGCACATGCTTCTGAAATGGATATGGCGACATATCACGTAGGATGACTCATTTCTTCTTCCAAACCCCAAAAGTTCTTTCAATTACCACACGTAAAGAAGAGTGGCGTTTGTTAAACATTTCTTTCATACCATGAATAGTCCCACTCACTCGCTTAAAATCAGGGATATGATGCCTAGTGTCTGGATATGGCTTCAGATAGCCCTTTCTATATAGGGTATCCAGCATCAACCAGATCTTGTTATGGAAGATATTGTTGTTTGCAATAAATACCTATAACTTTGAATTTTATAAATCAAAAAGTACCTGAAAGAGGATGAGGAAAACCCTACGATCTATTCCTCGTAGCATAGGCGAAAATTCGACTATCATGTGCACTCCCTTCCTAGCCCGCCATAACATATGTGAAACACATGTTGAAGTCACACACCGTCATGACATTTTGAGTAGTTGAACCACTTCGACCAATGTAAGCCACATTGTCCTAGCTGGGTATTCGGGCATCAACGTGAGTACCGTCAATTGCACATATGCAGTTTTGTTTTACAATGTTAGATAATATTTATATGTTATTATGAAAGTAAATAAAAGAATGGTTACCTTAAAGTAAGGCATATAACGGGGATCGACTGCGAATTTTCTTGGAGTATTAGCAAATGATGGATCATGTGGTCTGATGATTTTAGCGGCTAAGCTAATAAGTATTTGTATGTCTTTAGAAAAATAATGGCTTATTGTCTTCGATGAATGTTGAAATCTCTCTGTAGCACCCTTAATTAATTCATTATGTCACAGAATATATAGTGTTATAGCCAATACCCCCATTCTCGTCGTTCTCCAAGAACCTTGGAGTTCGTGATTGAGGGATAACTCATGCAAGAGATCCATAAAGATCAGTACTGTCATTCGAAATATGTTACTGAACCTAATAGGATGTCCAGAAAGCATTTCTCCTACCCATTTATCCCCAACAAAGCTGGAGGTCATTTGGGGTATACGAACATTGCTTAATCGGTAATACTCCAACAGTATTATGGCAATAGCTGCAATCCATGTCATTCTCTTACGAAGTTCATGTTGTGAATCCATCCTAAAAGAAGAAAGATCTCAGTTAGTTCATCAATTATTAATCAATACGGCGAGCGAGAAATAAATAATGAGAACACTCAACTAGTAAGAATAAAAAAAATGTAGAGCTCTACTAATATGCATTCAGGAATCAAGTAAAAAATACATTTTAAAATAAAACACAACTCTAAATAA
>JXCR01049565.1:369881-409858 GCA_002079205.1 Phalaenopsis hybrid cultivar | reverse complement strand
CTCCTTCCTTTCTTTACATGCTGAATACGAATTCATTACTGCTTAACCTGATAGCTGTTAGTAGAAATAAGAATATGTTTTGAGAATGAAAACTGTTTGTATTTGCAAAGCAATTTTGCATCACAATTTCTTTTTCTCATGTTTGTTTATTGATTTATGAAAATAATCTTGAGCAGATGACTGTAACATGGACCAGTGGATATGGCATTGATGAGGCTCAACCTTTTGTTGAATGGGGTCCAAATGGTGGCGATCAAACTCGCTCTCCAGCTGGAACTCTGACCATCAGCCGCAGCAGCATGTGTGGTCTGTGTTATTCTTACAATAAATGTGTTATTTTTTGAGTGAAGTGTCAAAATAGTCCCTTTACTATTTGAATGAGGCCATTCTTGTCCCAAAGTATATAAAAGTGCTTACTTAATCCCCGGTCTTTTTCAAATTAAGACTGACCCTCCGTGAGGACTATTTCAGCACATACTAAAAGAGTCTCGGGGCAAAACTGACACTTATATAGACTGTGGGATTAAAATGATCCACTGCAAACAGTTAAGAGACTATTTTGACGCTTTTCTTGTTATTTTTTCGTCATTTGGCTTGTTTATGCAATGTTCTAGTCTGTAACATTTTTTTTCTTGGTTGGGAGAGGGTTTTTTTCTCAAATCATTTTCTCTAATTTTGAAAGCTATGTATCTTTTTGTTTAGTGTGTAATTTCTATTTTTGCTTCTTAATAGGCTCGCCTGCTAAAACGGTGGGCTGGCGCGATCCAGGCTTCATACATACGAGCTTTCTTAAGGATTTGTGGCCTAATTTAATGTGCATATTATTCTTTCTTCAAACTTTTTTGTATAATTTTGTCAACTTCAACTACAAAATTTATGCTACTGCTTGTAATGTGACACATTATTATCTTTTATTGAGATATCCTTAATTTTTTATGTTGCAGATATACTTACAAGCTCGGACATAGGTTATTTAATGGTTCTTATGTTTGGAGCCGATCGTATAGCTTTAAGGCTTCTCCATATCCTGGCCAAGATTCTTTACAGCAAATTGTAATTTTTGGTGACATGGGAAAGGTACATTTCATTCTTCCTAGGTTTGCATGTTGATGTTGTATTGATAGAATTTGGCAACAATAATATAATAAAAAGCTAAAGCTGACCCTAAGTACCATGTCTTAAAATGTGCGCTATAGTTATTTTGTAATACTAAACTAAAAGATACGTAGCTAAAAGATACATAGTTAAAAGTTACGCGATCCAGGCTTCATACATACGCGATCCAGGCTTCATACATACGAAACATGTCTTCAAATGTGCGCTATAGTTATTTTGTAGTACTCATGAAGTTTTCATGTATTATACATAAAAAAAAAGTTGGAAGTGTAGTGCTTATGTTACCATTTTTTTTTTCTTTTTTCCTGAACTGCCATATATTTTAAGCATGTCCAGATTTTAAGATGTGATTATTGTGAAAACTGTTTGCTTGATCTACAATGGAAATCTGATATTTAATTTTCTGAACCGTTATTCACTTAAGGATACACTTTTTTTCTTATATCTACACTTGCAGATTTAAATTCATTCTATCATTATTGTTCTTCCCGTGCATTTTTGAGCAGGCAGAGGCTGATGGTTCCAATGAGTTTGCGAACTTCCAGCCGGGTTCTTTAAATACTACCTATCAGTTGATTAGGGACTTGAAAAATATAGATTTAGTTCTCCATATTGGAGACTTATGCTATGCAAATGGTTATATTTCACAGTGGGATCAGTTTACAGCACAAATTGAGCCCATTGCTTCAAGAGTACCATACATGGTTGGCAGGTCTGTCCTTAGAGAAAAGTTTCAATATTGTCCCCAAACTCTTTGCAAGGAGGTCATTTAAATCCGAGAGTCTATAAAAGTGTCAATTTTTTCCCCAGTCTTTTTTAATATAGTTTGAAATAGTTTCCACGGAGGACTGTTTTAATCTCAATTTAAAGAGTCCGGGACTAATTTGACACTTTTATAGATTTTGAGACTGAGATGGTCTCATATAAACAGTAAATGGGCTATTTTGACAATTTATTCTTAACTTGCTTGGATATCACACGTCATTTATGACCTAATAACATAATTCTCTGCTTGCAGTGGAAATCATGAACGAGATTTTCCTGGAACTGGATCCTTCTACGAGAACAAAGATTCTGGAGGAGAATGCGGTGTTTTGGCAGAAACAATGTTTTATGTTCCTGCAGAGAACAGAGCCAATTACTGGTAAATGTGAAAATGAATGAGATTTCTTAACAGATCTTTTTGTAAATGTGTAAAGTGTAAAAATCATCCTCTAATTATTTATATTGGGCCATTTTAGACCAGAGTCAATAAAAGTGCAAAATAACTCCTCATTCTCTTTTAATAGGGGCAGAAATATTCCTCCATGAAGATTAATTCACCCCATATATGAGACTAAATTGACACTCTTATAGATTTTGGGATTAAAATGACCTTCTGTAAAGATTGAGGAGACCATTTGGACACTTTACTTTTTTGTAAATATATTACTAGTAAAAAAGAAAGAAATACCTGGCACATAGAGCTCTTTTTAATGAAGGATCTGACCAAGAGTATATGGTCTTATCCCTGCATTTATTGGGAGGCTTTTTCCATGACTTAAAAAATTAGACATCCAAATTACAATGGTTTCAACTTAACCACTGCTTCATCATTTCAAGTTATAATATGATTCCTATTGGTTCACATTATTATACTTTTCTTTATCAATCCTTTAAATTTTTACATTACTGTATATGTTTCCTGAGTTGCTCTCCCAGTTGGAGTTATGTATAGCTCAGTCTCTTTCTACAAACGTTTTACATCACTTCTTATGAATTTGGTTTAGCTGCAACGACTCTGTAACACTTTGCAAAAGGCCAATATATTTTTGGAGAGAAATGTAAATGCAATGTTCTGCAATATATGGAAGTTAACTAGACATCTACCTCCATTCCTGCTATCATGCTGTGCTTAAAATTACGTTTTGATCTTTCTAAGAAATAGATTTACAATTTTCCCCTCATAAGAGTTATTCTCATCCTTTCAGGTATTCTACGGATTATGGCATGTTCCACTTCTGTATAGCAGACACTGAGCATGACTGGAGACCTGGAACTCCACAGTATAAGTTTATCGAGCACTGCCTATCGACTGTTGATAGACAGAAGCAGCCATGGCTCATCTTCCTCGCTCATCGAGTTCTTGGTTATTCGTCAGCCGAGTTCTATGCGGACGAAGGAACCTTCGAGGAACCTATGGGAAGAGAAAGCCTTCAAGAACTCTGGCAAAAATACAAGGTTGATATTGCTTTCTATGGCCATGTGCATAGCTATGAGAGAACTTGCCCAGTCTATCAGGTAAATAATAATCTTTACAATTTTAATATCCATGAAATTATATCAACCTGCTAAATTTTATTTGCGTTTATTCTGATACGAATGTATTTTAAAAACCTGCTTCTTCTCGCCACTAGAATTTCTGAAAAACAACAAGAAAGCCGTGGCATACTCAAGTATGACAAGATCCTGAAAAACAAAATTGCAAATATACCTTAAATGAGCTCATATTGCTTTCATAACGAACCTCAACAACAAGTTCTTCACCTCACATCTAACTTGTTTCCTAAATTCAAACAGAACACCTGCTTGCAAAACGCATCAAATCATTACAGTGGCCTCTTTACAGCAACCACCCATGTTGTCGTTGGAGGCGGCGGAGCCAGCCTTGCTGATTACACACCATTTAAGGCAAAATGGAGCCATTTCAGAGATCATGACTTTGGATTTGTGAAGCTGACTGCGTATAATCATACAACTCTGTTGTTCGAGTACAAGAAGAGCAGGGATGGCAATGTTTATGACTACTTCACAATTAGCAGAGATTATCCGGATATCTTGGCTTGTAGTTTTGATAGTTGTCCAAGAACAACCTTGGCTTCTTGACCACAACAATTTTATTTTTCATTTTGTGCTGTTCATGAATTTGGAAAGGAATAGTTTTTCATTGTTATAGTGTTGTGTTATTCGCTCAAATAAGAATGAAATGTTTTTTTATGGATACATACCTCTCAATTTCGAGAAAAATTTGCGTACGTAACAAATGCGCAGGGCTGCGTACATTTGGGGGTTATAGGGAGGTATAACACAGATGTAACCTCCCTATAACCCCCAAATGTACGCAGCCCTGTGCATTTGTTACGTACGCAAATTTTTCTCCTCAATTTCTTGCGAATTTACATATCTAACATTTTAATTTTAATTTATATATATGTACCATCTTACCTATGCATGCAAAGGCTTGTTTAACTTTTTTATAGTTAAAATAAAGGCTAGTGCAATATAATAATTGGTATTATTTATTTTTTATTTGCTCGAACATTTTTATTTGTTTATTTGGAAATATTATGTCAAAGACACCACCATTAATAACTTTTTCATAATAAAATGCTTTTTTTGACATTATACAAAAATGCTATAAATGTAAGATATCAAACTTTAGGTGTTGATATGTAATGCATAGAAATTGAGTAGTATGTTTGTAATATTTTCCTTATTTAAGTTGCACATTAATCTATACGTCACATAAAAAAATTTATTAATATTAATTTTTGCAATACAAAAATATGAATAAATTGCTAAATAAACAAAAAATAAATACAAAATTAGGGGATTCACATAGTTTCCACAATATTATTTTGTATTCATTCATCTAAGAGTTGAATTTTATTTTACTTAAATGACAATTAAATCTTTTGAGTACATCAAAATTTTTCATGTAATTTATTTAATTGTAATCGAGGCAAATACAAAAGTTTGTGTGAATGTATATATAATAATAATAATAATAATATGTTCCATTTACATACATACCATATATTTTATATATTTACATATGATACACCACCAACAAATTTTCATCATACAACACGAATCTCGATGCATGACACGAATCTCGAAGTAATATTTTAAACAAGAAACATTCAAATCTTAATAAAAAGTCATCCAGAGCTCCAATTTCAGCAAACTTATACTGACCTGTTCAATGAGACGAACCTAATGATATGAAAACTAACACAATCCAAGTCAAATTAAGCTCATATCAAGTCATTAAACCATAATAACAAGATTTATGAATACATTTAAAAAGTCATACAACTGTCAAATATGACAAGTTTACACTAAAATCGAGTGGCTCGACAAGACAAATCCAACGAGCCCAAGATCACTCAATTCTAACATCATTAAGACACTCAAATGTCTATTAAACGTCATATGATCGAGGGAAGCTCTCCGGACCGTCTAATCAAAATAGTTAATATTCCTGCATTAATTGCACCCATAACACTATAAATAGAACTTTATCCCTCTCATGAGAGGGGAGGAAGTCTAGAGAGAGTAGAGAGCCTGAGGTCTTAAGGAGAAGTTGATCGTCGTCGACCATCGCTAACCGCCGACCTCCGTCGTCGACCACCGCCGACCGCCGTGGACCACCACCGACCTCCATCGTCGACCGCCATCGATCTCCGACGACCGCCGTCGATCTCCGACGATCTCCGACGACCACCGTCGACCACCGCTGATTGTCGTAAACCTCCACCTACCGTCATCAATCACCACCAACCAAACGCCGTCAGTCGACACTGTAATCTGAAAAATATAATTACAATTTCCTGTCTGTGGGATAAGGGATTTTTGTAATCACTAATCAATAGTGGATTCCCGCAACTGGGCCAGGCCCCGTGGTTTTTCCTCAACAGATTTTTCACGTAAAAACTTCTGGAGTCATCACCGTTTTTTTTATTTCATTTGTATGTGTGTTGAATTTCGCACAACGCTAAGACAATAATTTGCTACTCTACCGCCGCGAATTTTCTAGCATGCATCAGTTTGGGGTCATTTATTTAGATAAGGAAGCAACTGATAAACAACCAACAAATTTTCATCATCCAACTAGAATCTCGAGGCATTGCATGAATCTCGAGATGATATTTTAAGCAAAAACTTTCAAATCTTGATAAAAAATCACCTAGAGCTTCGATTTCAGTAAACTTATATTCAAACTGACCTGTTCATTGAGGCAAACCTAATGATATGAAAACTAGCTCAATCCAAGTCAAATCAAACCCAAATCAAGTCATTAAACCACAGTTAGAAGATTTATGGATACATTTGGAAAGTTAAACGACTGTCAAATATGACAAGTTTATACTCAAATCGAGCGGCAAGACAAATCCAACGAGTCAAAGATCACACAATTCTGACATCATTAAGACACTCAAATGTCCATTAAACGCCGTATGATTGAGGGAAGCTCTTGAGACAGTCCGATAAAAATGGTTCACATTTCTGCATTAATTGCACTTAAAACACTATACATAGTCGCATCCCTCTCATGAGAGGGGAGGAAGTCTAGAAAGAGCTTGAGGTCTTGAGGAAAAGCTGCAGCTTAACATCACCACCAATTGTCATCGACCGCCATCGACCTCCGTCGTCGACCACCGCCGACCGTAGTCGACCATCACCGACCTTCGTCATCAACCGTCGTCGATCGCTGACGACCACCGCAGACCTCAGAAGACCACCACCGACAGTCGTCGACCACCGCCACCGTCGTCAACCTCCAACTACCGTCATCGATCACCACCAACCAAACACCGTCAGTTTACATTATAATTTGAAAGATATAGTTACCCTTCACCGTCTGAGGGACAAGAGATTTCTGTAATCATCAATCAGTAGTGGATTTCCGCAACTGGGCTATACCCCATGATTTTTCTCCAATGGGTTTTCCACATAAAAACTTCTATAGTCATCACCATTTCTGTGTGTGTGCTGAACTTTCGTACAATGCTAAGACGATAATTATTATTCTACCACCACGAATTTTCTAGCACTCATCAACATATATTGAAGTCACTCAATTTTTAATTTCACATAAAAATACCATATCACTATTTTTTAGAACTGTAAATATGAACATTTAGTATTACATATGCAAATACATAAAAATTTGTGGTATGTACGTGAATATTGCTAATAATGATGCTCCAAAATTTCTGGTCAACCCGAATTATGGTCGTTGGCACAGCAGCCCTCGTTCCCTTTCTACGCGAACGCAGGTGCGGGGTGGCGGCGCAACACAGATAATCGGGAAACAGAGCGGAACTCAGATGAAGCAAAGTACAGCGGAAGGATAACACTGTGGGCGTCTGAGAAGGTGTTCGTCGGGCCCAAGAAGGCTGCTTGCGATTGCCGGTGTTGTTCGAACAAGGAAGGTTGCGTGCCCTATGTCCTCTCTTTTGCATTTTTCATCTTCTTTTTCTGTCATGGTTGTGGAAGCCTGCCTTTAGTTCTTGTCCGTGGACTTCCACTGAATGGAGGAGCTCCACGTTCTAAGTTTTACTTTNTCTTCTTTTTCCGTCATGGTTGTGGAAGCCTGCCTTTAGTTCTTGTCCATGGAGTTCCACTGAATGGAGGAGGTCCACGTTCTAAGTTTTACTTCTTCTTAACGTTTTTAAAGGTTAATTCAAAATGTGTTCTCTAGAATTTTGCATGTATTGTCCTTCAAAGCGAATCTGTTGTATTCAAAGGTTTGCTCGGATTGTTAGTCATGAAATAAGCGAAGAATTTGTCGGTGATGCTTAATTCTTACCTTGAAATGTAAATTCCCCTTTGGTTTGAACATGATCTGTTGTTTCAAAGTTTTTTTTTCTTTTTAATTTCTTCCTTTTTAACACTATTTATGGACATGAATTATTGATTGCTTGGGGATGAGAAGGAATATTCAATTAGTATGGAAGAATTTTGTCATTTTTTTTTAATTTTCTTGCTCTATTTTTGTTCATGTTTCTGATTGTATTTTCTTTGAGATTATTTCGTCAAAAAGCTTTTTTTTTTTTTTTCTGACAGGGGTTGACCAATTCAGTAATATTGGTGTTTAAAGTCTTTCCAGAAGAAATGGCGGCATGTGTTGCATCAAAATGGTCCATGGGTATGTGTTGGTTATCCTTGATCCCTTTTTGTATATTTCATCGATCATACTAGAATAAAAGTTGCTCAAGCTCTTTTCCCTTGAAATAGGTTTGACACCTTATATATGTTGTATTTGTGGCTTCTATTGTAATTAGGGGTAATTTAGTGTTTTGGCTTTATTTACTTGTATGCGATAGTCCTTCTCTATAAAATGGACTTAAGGCTTTTGATAGTCATGGTGAGAAGTGCTGAAGTTGTAACCCCTAGTCTTTTTCTTTCTCCCCATCCGGTGCTAGGGAAATTTCCCTCCCTAGATCAATTCAATGCCAAACCACATAAATTTTTGTGTTTGATTGTTGTTGTGTGAATTTCTACATTTCTGCTTTGTTTTCGCTTAACACAATTAGTATCAGAGCTTGGATTTTGTAACCGGAACGTGGTTTTGTTTCGACAACAGTAAACCAACATGAGTTGTCGATGTTTGTTGCAGCAGATGATCCGACGTGATTTGTCGGCATATTTGGAGGTCTGACGACAGATTGGCGACGAGCCGACAACTTGGATGCGAAGATTCAGTGTGTGATAGAGGTATTGCGGCAGCAGGGAGATTCTGACGGGTTTAAAGATAAACTGAAGTGCTTGTGGCTTGATCTGAAATTGCTTAACTCAGGAAATCAAATATAGGGTCATGATGGAGACTTCTGTAAAGAAATTGTGGAGGATACTGAAGAATAAATATCTCATGTGAAGCGTGGATAACCTTCTTCTAATAAAGCGTCGACTCTACAGATTTCAAATAAGACAGGGGGTTACTATTGATGAACACTAAAATAATTTCACAAAGTTATTAGCAGATCTGTCAAATTTGAATGAGAAAGTTGAAGATGAAGGCAAAACACTCCTTATGTTAAATTCACTCATAGAGGAGTACTAAAACTTCACTATGATACTCATTAGTGGGAAATATGTCTCGAATTTTGACAAAGTGACTACGAAGTTGTTGAGTCATGAGTTTCATCCAAGAGATAAGAAGTTTGTAAAGATAGAGTCAGTTGAGACACTTACACTCTAATAGGGCAGATCTGAGAAGAATATGAAAAATTTGACAAAGAAAGGTTACAACGACGCCACTTCTCAAAAGTGAGACAAGTGTCATGCGCAGTTTTGGGAAAAATCTGTGTATTTTTTTATTTAGAATTAGGTCATTGGAAGAAAGATTGTCTGCATCTGAGGCCAAGGTCAATGTCATTGTATAAAGTTGTGAAGAGACGAATTCAGATGTATTGTTATCTTTAGTTTCTCATTGTTTCTTTACAAATGATTCATGTTGGATTCTAGACACATGTGCTACCTAGCACATTTATCCTCAGGTTGATTTTGTACATAAAATGAGTAGGATAGTGGTGTTGTGACTATCAACAACTATCAAGCTTGTCGTATTATTGATAGTGAACATCTTTTTTCAGGATACATGATGATACTTTGAGATAACTGACCAATATTAAACATGTTCTAGATATCAAGATGAATTTGTTGTCAGTTGTGGTTTTAGAGTCTAGGCATACAAGGTATTTATTGAGGCAAAAATTCTGTGGATATGCGTGGAACAATGGTTTTTATGAAGGGAGTTCGTCATGCTATCTTTGGGTAGTATAGTGTCTGAAATAGCTGTTGTTGCTGATGAATCTTCTGAAGTCAATATGTTGTGGCATATGCGACTAGCTTATGTTGGAGAGGTTTTACTTCAGACTTTGGTGAAATAAGGATTGATCAAAGGAAATATTTGTTAATAATGCTTAGGTGAAGGTGGAATAAAGTGTTGATGATGAGATTCCTGCTCAGGAGTTTATACTAGGAGCAGGACCAGACACCAGAATGCCCTAGTGCCAGCTTGGTTGAGAGATCACATTACATTTGTTACTACAAAAAAGCGGTGGAGAGTCCAGATTGTGATCTTTGGAAGTGACAATGGATGAAGAAATAGAGTCTCTTTAGAAAATAGTACTTGGAGGTTGGTGAAGATTCCTCCATGAAGGAAAGTCATCGGGTGAAAATGGGTGATTGCAGATAAGAAATGATCTCATGGAGCTACTGTGCAGTATAAGGCAAGGTTAATGGCACAAGGTTTTGCACCACGAGAAGGGATTAATTATGACGAGGTGTTTTCTCTAGTGGTCAAACATCCCTTAATCTATTTTCTTTTAACACTTGTAGCACAGTACGATCTGATCTTGAAACAACTTGATATGAATAATGCATTTCTACATGGAGAATTGCAAGAGATCTAGATGTTGTAGTCGTATGTATACGGAGTATTAAAAGACTTGGTTTGCAAACTAGACAAATCACTGTATGGGTTGAAATAGTCACCACGAAAGTGATATAAAAAAATTGATTAGTTCATGAGGGTACATGAGTACACAACAANAAGCGAAGAATTTGTCGGTGATGCTTAATTCTTACCTTGAAATGTAAATTCCCCTTTGGTTTGAACATGATCTGTTGTTTCAAAGTTTTTTTTTTTTTTAATTTCTTCCTTTTTAACACTATTTATGGACATGAATTATGGAATGCTTGGGGATGAGAAGAAATATTCAATTAGTATGGAAGAATTTTGTCATTTTTTTTATTTTCTTGCTCTATTTTTGTTCATGCTTCTGATTGTATTTTCTTTGAGATTATTTCGTCAAAAATCTTTTTTTTTTTCTGACAGGGGTTGGCCAATTCAGTAATATTGGTGTTTAAAGTCTTTCCAGAAGAAATGGCGGCATGTGTTGCATCAAAATGGTCCATGGGTATGTGTTGGTTATCCTTGATCCCTTTTTGTATATTTCATCGATCATACTAGAATAAAAGTTGCTCAAGCTCTTTTCCCTTGAAATAGGTTTGACACCTTATATATGTTGTATTTGTGGCTTCTATTGTAATTGGGGGTAATTTAGTGTTTTGGCTTTATTTACTTGTATGCGCTAGTACTTCTCTATAAAAGGGACTTAAGGCTTTTGATTGTCATGGTGAGAAGTGCTGAAGTTGTAACCCCTAGTCTTTTTCTTTCTCCCCATCCGGTGCTAGTGAAATTTCCCTCCCTAGATCAATTCAATGCCAAACCACATAAATTTTTGTGTTTGACTGTTGTTGTGTGAATTTCTACATTTTTGCGTTGTTTTCGCTTAACACAATTAGTATCAGAGCTTGGATTTTGTAACCGGAACGTGGTTTTGTTTCGACAACAGTAAACCGACATGAGTTGTTGATGTTTGTTGCAGCAGATGATCCGACGTGATTTGTCGGTATATTCGGAGGTCTGACGACAGATCGGCGACGAGCCGACA
Organism: Phalaenopsis hybrid cultivar; assembly: GCA_002079205.1. Classification (NCBI taxonomy): domain Eukaryota; kingdom Viridiplantae; phylum Streptophyta; class Magnoliopsida; order Asparagales; family Orchidaceae; genus Phalaenopsis; species Phalaenopsis hybrid cultivar. The sequence continues at coordinate 398,516 of JXCR01049565.1, read as the reverse complement.
ACTTGGATGCGAAGTTTCAGTGTGTGACAGAGGTATTGCGGCAACAGGGAGATTCTGACGGGTTTAAAGATAAACTGAAGTGCTTGTGGCTTGATCTGAAATTGCTCGACTGAGGAAATAAAATATTGGGCCGTGATGGAGACTTCTGTAAAGAAATTGTGGAGGATGCTGAAGAATAAATATCTCATGTGAAGCGTGGATAACCTTCTTCTAATAAAGCGTCGACTCTACAGATTTCAAATAAGATAGGGACTTACTATTGATGAACACTGAAATGATTTCACAAAGTTATTAGCAGATCTGTCAAATTTGAATGAGAAAGTTGAAAATGAAGGCAAGACACTCCTTATGTTGAATTCACTCATAGAGGAGTACTAAAACTTCACTATGATACTCATTAGTGGGAAAGATGTCTTGAATTATGACAAAGTGACTACGAAGTTGTTGAATCATGAGTTTCATCCAAGAGATAAGAAGTTTGCAAAGATAGAGTCAGTTGAGACACTTACACTCTAATAGGGCAGATCTGAGAAGAATATGAAAAATTTGACAAGGAAAGGTTACAACGACGCCACTTCTCAAAAGTGAGGCAAGTCTCATGCACAGTTTTGGGAAAAATCAGTGTATTTTTTATTTAGAATTAGGTCATTGGAAGAAAGATTGTCTACATCTGAGGCCAAGGTCAATTTCATTGTATAAAGTTGTGAAGAGACGAATTCAGATATATTGTTATCTTTAGTTTCTCATTGTTTCTTTACAAATGATTCATGCTGGATTCTAGACACATGTGCTACCTATCACATTATCCTCAGGTTGATTTTGTACATAAAATGAGTAGGATAGTGGTGTTGTGACTATCAGCAACTATCAAGCTTGTCGTATTATTGATAGTGAACATCTTTTTCAGGATACATGATGATACTTTGAGATAACTGATCAATATTAAACATGTTCTAGTTATCAAGATGAATTTGTTGTCAGCTGTGGTTTTAGAGTCTAGGCATACAAGGTATTTATTGAGGCAAAAATTCTGAGGATATGCGTGGAACAATGGTTTTTATGAAGGGAGTTCGTCATGATATTCTTTACTATCTTTGGGCAGTATAGTGTCTGAAATAGCTATTGTTGCTGATGATTCTTCTGAAGTCAATATGTTGTGGCATATGCGACTAGCTTATGTTGGAGAGGTTTACTTCAGACTTTGGTGAAATAAGGATTGATCAAAGGAAATATTTGTTGATAATGCTTAGGTGAAGGTGGAATAAAGTGTTGAGGATGAGATTCCTGCTCAGGAGTTTATTACTAGGAGCAGGACCAGACACCAGAATGCCCTAGAGCCAGCTTGGTTGAGAGATCACATTACATTTGTTACTACAACAAAGCGGTGGAGTCCAGATTGTGATCTTTGGAAGTGACAATGGATGAAGAAATGAAGTCTCTTTAGAAAACAGTACTTGGAGGTTGGTGAAGCTTCCTCCATGAAGGAAAGTCATCGGGTGAAAATGGGTGATTGCAGATAAGAAATGATCTCATGGAGATACTGTGCAGTATAAGGCAAGATTAATGACACAAGGCTTTACACCACTAGAAGGGATTAATTATGACGAAGTGTTTTCTCTAGCGGTCAAACATCTCTTAATCTATTTTCTTTTAACACTTGTAGCACAATACAATCTGATGTTGAAACAACTTGATATGAATAATGCATTTCTACATGGAGAATTGCAAGAGATCTAGATGTTGTAGTCGTATGTATATGGAGCATCAAAAGACTTGGTTTGCAAACTAGACAAATCGCTATATGGGTTGAAATAGTCACCACGAAAGTGATATAAAAAAATTGATTAGTTCATGAGGGTACATGAGTACACAACAATTGGTGTTGGGGGCAAGCTCATGCATAATCCAAGAATAACATTGGTAGACTGTGAAAAGTATTCTAAGGATGTGGACTTGGTGTTTGAGAGACAATCTTTTATTGCAGATTTGTATGTAGGCTACACTAACACAGACTATGCAGGTGATATGAATATGCAGAGATCTACTACCGACTATTTATTCACATTGACAGGAGGTTCAGTCAGTTAGAGGTATGTTTGTCAGTCTATTATTGGTTTGTCTACCACAGAAGCTGAGTACATCACAGTCACGGAGACGATAAAGGAAGCGATATGCTTGCAGGGCCTATTGAATTATTTGGGAGTTGATTATAAGTTTCTGATGGTGTTATGTGACAGTTAGAGTGCAATTTTCTTGGTCACAAATTTAGTTCATCACACTCGTACAAATCATATCGATGTGAGTTAACATTTTGTTTGAGACTTGATTGATGACAACAAGGTTCTGCTGAAGAAGATAGATACAAAGGAAAATCCAACCAGCGTGCTCATGAAGGTACTATCAGTCCAAAAGTTGACTTACTGTAGGAGTTTGGTGAACATCTGAGCTCAGTATTAATTGCCCAGTCGGACATTTTAAAATACTACACAAGGCTAGAGGGTGGTACATAGACAACCATTTTGATGCAGCTGAATAGGAGTTTGAAGTTCATTGATCATCTCTCACTTATCTGGAAGTAAGAGATGAGGTAGAAATTGTTGTATTTATGACTTTTATTGTAATCAGGGGTAATTTTTTCTTTTTGCTTTATTTACTTGTATGGCCTAGACCTCGTCTATAAAAGGGATTTAAGGCTTATGATTGTCATAATGAGAAGTGTTGAAGTTGTAATCTCTAGTCTTTTTTTTTCTACCCATTTGGTGCTAGTGAGATCTCCCTCCTAGTGGATGTAGGTTGATCAATTTAACGTCAGATCACGTAAATTATTTGTGTTTGATTGCTGTTGTGTGAATTTCTTCATTTCCATATTATTTTTGCATAACAATATAGCGCTCGGTGGNTGAAATTGTTGGCATTTAAACTCATATTTCATCAAAAAATTGTTCGTGATTTATGTTATTTATTATTACTGTTATTGTTTTTATCTTGAATGAGATTTGAGTTCTTAATTAATCCTACGGAAAAATAATTAAAATGCAATTTGAACGCTATTCAATTTATTCAAAGTTCACAGTTTCTAGAACAAATTATACCTTAAGATTGCGTTAGTTTTGTACGTGGGGCTAAAGGTCGTTGCACATATGATGCTCTGGCGTGGGGTTTGGGGTCATGGTCACAAAAATGGAAATGTTGGATAAATATAGGATAAATATAAATGGTGAACATGATCTTCAGAATAAATTTATAGTGTATATTATTAAAAAAAAATCACATCCACTTCATAATTCAATCAGAGTTCTTAACATGCCATGAAACCTCTTTTTCAAGTACGATAGATTACAGGTTCCATAAAAAGTGATAGGTGCTATACAAATCTTCATAATGTGCTAAGAGGTGGACTCGATAGTTTGCTGTAACGGGTCCAAGTGTCTGTGATGGTCTCTTGCACAAAACATTTACTCTTTAGAAGTTTGTGTGGTTTATAACATTGAATGCCCTTGAGGAAAGTGGTAGTACTGCCATTACTCACCTATCACCATAGAATTTTAAATATATCAAGCTTATCACGCTCTTAACTTTTTGATAATCTTTCTTTCCATCTATGTTAAACTCTTTGATGAAAAATGATGATGAACCCTTACAAAGTCCACCATGATCACAATGGCCTCATCCCCGACAAGCCCAGCTTTGCCCTCAACAATGGTTGCACCCCAATCATTCTTCCCTCGTCGTTGCCTTCATTGATTGCAAACACAGTGTTGTCCGCTCCATCCATTCCATCATCCATGAAAACCTCATATCCCTCCCCACCTTCCTTTCTTCAACCAGCTTTCCCCTCCCCAACCATCTCAAACCCCTCAAGCCCACACTTGCCGAGATTAGAGGAGAAGGGATAGGTTCTATGTTAAATCTATAAATATTGGAATTTACATGTAATAGGAATGCAAATCCTTCTAATATAATGGATGCAAGTAAAGAGGGTAGCTTTGTCAAATTTAATTTGTTCTGCATCAAATTTTTACCTCTATTATGTGGGGCTAGATGACACTTTGCCCTTTTTACCATCCACAGCATAAAAACTAAAATTTATAATTTTTCATAATTTGTTGTTGTTATGTCGACACTAACAAAAAAATAAAAAAAATAAAAGATCTTATGCTTTAGCATTCCTAACTTTATAAATTTATAAAAAAATGTTTTTGAATTACATGTTTAAAGTAAATTTTTTTCTTTTTTTTCCTTTAATTTCTCAATTTTTTAATTAAAATTATTTTCTTTTTTTCATTAAAAATATTACTAATGTGTAAAATAAATTTACTTACTTGTTGATTTTTCGTTTGTAATTCCTTGCATTATTCTGATCATTTTGTTAATGTTGTGGTTTTCATTCTAGTATTTCATAGTTACCTTTTAAAAAAGGTATAGTTATAGAAATATTTAGTAATTTGTGATATGTGATTGTTTCATTTCTTTTGCATGAAATCATATGCATCATCATATCAGTTGCATTCGTGAACTCCAACCTCGAGTTATCCTTCATCTACTGGAGGCTTTCGTTTGAAGCTCTCACATTATTGCTGCCTGTGTGGTTGCAAAGAAAAATGTGGAAGAAAAACTTTTGAAGCCACAGATTGCTTGAAGAGATTTATTCTTTTAAAATCCCTTCAATTCAAACACATCCTTTTAACATATTAGTTTCAGTATCATGTTCAAGGATTAGTCTTCTATTTAAAAATTTATCCNTCATCAATTGTTTTTATTTTTGTATTGATTATGAAGTGGTCATAAAATTCATTTAAAATTAAAAACCTTTTTTTTTTAAAATATTTGTTGGAAAATAATAGAAAATGAAACAATTATAAAAATAGTTGATAGAAAAACAATTTAAATTAGGAAAATGAATATATATTTCATATACATAATATTAATAATTATCAGCCAGATAATTAAATGTTCTAATTTTTAGTATGAAAATATTTTATAAAAATATTGGAGATAACGATAAAGGTGCCGCCTTTAAATTTAAAATTAGATTATTTAAATGCCTCCAAATATAAACATGATAATTTTTTATAGAATTAAAGTGATAATTTTTATAAAANCCCAGTACCTCATGAACTCAGAAGGAAAAAGCATCTTAAGATTTTGACTCTGGCCGAACATATTGCTTAATGTGGTATGCAGATCTTTGAGGAAGTTTTTTCTATTGAAATTTACGAGTATATTGAACTTCATATTTTCATACAGNGAACTCAGAAGGAAAAAGCATCTTAAGATTTTGACTCTGGCCGAACATATTGCTTAATGAGGTATGCAGATCTTTGAGGAAGTTTTTTCTATTGAAATTTACGAGTATATTGAACTTGATATTTTCATACAGCATGAACTGGTTCTTGGATGGTGAATGTAGTTGTATGATTTCTATTTTTTACATTCTGATTATTAGATTATCAAAAGGATAATGGTCCTAAGGGGTGTTTTGCTGCAAGTAGGATTTATNCTGGTTCTTGGATAGTGAATGTAGTTGTATGATTTCTATTTTTTACATTCTGATTATTAGAGTATCAAAAGGATAATGGTCCTAAGGGGTGTTTTGCTGCAAGTAGGATTTAGTAAATATGTAAACTTAAATTTGTTAAATCCACCCTAACCTGGATTTAATAAATCTGGATTTAGGCTGGATCGAAAGCATTTGGTTGGTTGGATTCAGTAAATTCGGTAATAAATCCCATTAAAAGGTGTTACCAAACACCCTCAACATTTGTTCTCTCTGAGAGCTTGGCCTTAATATCTATTAAATTTATTCTGTTTGCTTTCCCAGCTATATTGAAATTGTTGGCATTTAAACTCATATTTCATCAAAAAATTGTTCGTGATTTATGTTATTTATTATTACTGTCATTGTTTTTATCTTGAATGAGATTTGAGTTCTTAATTAATCCTACTGAAAAATAATTAAAATGCAATTTGAACGCTATTCAATTTATTCAATGTTCACAGTTTCTAGAACAAATCATAACTTAAGATTGCATTAGTTTTGTACGTGGGGCTAAAGGTCGTTGCACATATGATGCTTGGGCGTGGGGTTTGGGGTCATGGTCACAAAATTGGAAATTTTGGATAAATATAGGATAAATATAAATGGTGAACATGATCTTCAGAATAAATTTATAGTGTATATTATTAAAAAAAAATCACATCCACTTCATAATTCAATCAGAGTTCTTAACATGCCATAAAACCTCTTTTTCAAGTATGATAGATTACAGGTTCCATAAAAAGTTATATTTTTTAAGTGAATGGTGCAATACAAATCTTCATAATGTGCTAAGATGTGGACTCAATAGTTTGCTGTAACGGGTCCAAGTATCTGTGATGGTCTCTTGCACAAAACATTTACTCTTTAGAAGTTTCTGTGGTTTATAACATTGAATGCCCTTGAGGAAAGTGGCAGTACTGCCATTACTCGCCTCTCACCATAGAATTTTAAATATATCAAGCTTATCACTCTCTTAACTTTTTGATAATCTTTCTTTCCATCTTTGTTAAACTCTTTGATGAAAAATGATGATGAACCCTTACAAAGTCCACCATGATCACAATGGCCTCATCCCCGACAAGCCCAGCTTTGCTCTCAACAATGGTTGCACCCCAATCATTCTTCCCCCGTCATTGCCTTCATTGATTGCAAACACAGTGTTGTCCACTCCATCCATTCCATCATCCATGAAAACCTCATATCCCTCCCCACCTTCCTTTCTTCAACCAGCTTTCCCCTCCCCAACCATCTCAAACCCCTCAAGCCCACACTTGCCGAGATTAGAGGAGAAGGGATAGGTTCTATGTTAAATCTATAAATATTGGAATTTACATGTAATAGGAATGCAAATCCTTCTAATATAATGGATGCAAGTAAAGAGGGTAGCTTTGTCAAATTTAATTTGTTCTGCATCAAATTTTTACCCTCTATTATGTGGGGCTAGATGACACTTTGCCCTTTTTACCATCCACAGCATGAAAACTAAAATTTATAATTTTTCATAATTTGTTGTTGTTATGTGGACACTAACAAAAAAATAAACAAAATAAAAGATCTTATGCTTTAGCATTCCTAACTTTATAAATTTATAAAAAAATGTTTTTGAATTACATGTTTAAAGTAATTTTTTTCTTTTTTTTCCTTAATTTCTCAATTTTTTAATTAAAATTATTTTCTTTGTTTCATTAAAAATGTTACTAAATGTGTAAAATAAACTTACTTGTTGATTTTTCGTTTGTAATTCCTTGCATTATTCCTGATCATTTTGTTAATCTTGTGGTTTTCATTCTAGTATTTCATATTTACCTTTTAAAAAAGGTATAGTTAAAGAAAATATTTGGTAATTTGTGATATGTGATTCTTTCATTTCTTTTGCATGAAATCATATGCATCATCATATCAGTTGCATTCGTGAACTCCAACCTCGAGTTATCCTTCATCCACTGGAGGCTTTCGTTTGAAGCTCTCACATTATTGCTGCCTGTGTGGTTACAAAGAAAAATGTGGAAGAAAAACTTGTGAAGCCACGGATTGCTTGAAGACAATTATTGTTTTAAAATCCCTTCAATTCAAACACATCCTTTTAACATATTAGTTTCAAAATCATGGTCAAGGATTAGTCTTCTATTTAAAAATTTATCAAATTTAATGTGTTTTAATTCATTTTTGAATGGAAACACTTCAACCTAAACTACTTTATGCAACTGAATTACCTGTTTGTAGGTTTGTTCAATAATGATTTGAAGCCTATGGAGCTCGATCGCAGTGCTTCCGCAAGCAGATTCCTATTGTCATCGACACAGATGAAGAGGATTCTAAAAGTTATGGTATTGTTAATTTCTAGAAGAAAGGTTTTTGATTGTTGATGTTTTCAGAGAGAGAGGAAAGCAATTGGCCTCATATATTTCTAGTAAGTTCTAGAACCAGACTTACTAGTTCTTCGATTTCTTGCTTTGTAGATTTTAACTGTTGGTTGGGATTACTGTTTCCAGTCTTGTAAGTTCACGCACGTTCTACTTCCTTTCTATACATTGCTGTTATGTTTAATATTTGTATTATTAAGAGCTGGAGGCACAGATTCATACTTTTGTTTTTGTTCTTGTTCTTGAGGATGATTTAACTTCATTTAAGGTATGATGAAATCACTGAAATGAGTTTCTTATAACATTTATGGTTGGGGCATTTACGTATATACCATCCAATTCTCATGTATTTACATATCTAACACCTAATCTTTGATTTTTATATTTATTCCAGCTAAAATTTTCACTTCACGGTAAAAATAGCACTATTTTAGCTTTACGAAAGTGAAATACATCTTTTCATGCTTGGAGGTTCCTTTTAGGAGAAATATTTCCATACGGAATACACATCTGTTTCGGGGTTATTGGTGGGTTATTATGGTATTAAGTCCAATAATTTATAACCCCAATTAGGGGTGTAAATGAATCGAACACGAACGAACAGAGCTTGTGTTCGGTTCGTTTGAAATTTAGCTTGTGTTTGAAATTATTTGTGAAGTCACTGTTCGTGTTCGTTTCTTAACGAACAAGCCGAACACGAGCTATTCGCGAACGACGAGCCAGTTTGACATCCCTAATATTAATATATATAAATAATGTATTATATTAATCATATAACTCATATTATATAATTATATAATATCTATAATTGTATATTACTAATATAGTATATTAATATATTATTATTGTTAATTTATTATATATTATAATTTATAAAATTTTTATTTTTTAAAATATCATAAATTATGTATATATAATTATTTTAAATTCTTTTATATTTCGAACAATAACGATTCGAACACGAACAAACGCATCACTGTTCGTGTTTGGTTCGTTTAACTAACCAAACGAAAAAAATTTGTTCACGTTCGTCTCGTTTACTTATTGAACAAATCGAACACGAACTCATTGATGAATCGAACACGAACTGTTCGCGAACAACGAGTTTTTTTGACAGCCCCAATAACCTTCGCGGGTTCTATTTCGGTGTAATTCATATGTTATTATGGGAGTATTGCAGGATTATTGGAGTAAGGATGGAGAGCTACGTGCGTAATCTGTATGGAAATATTTCTCCTTTTTTAGGGTCTCTTGAGGGAGCTGTACTTGTCTGAAACAGTTATGAAACTATTGCAAAAGAAACAGTTATTTAAAAAATNGAGGTTGGTGAAGATTCCTCCATGAAGGAAAGTCATCGGGTGAAAATGGGTGATTGCAGATAAGAAATGATCTCATGGAGCTACTGTGCAGTATAAGGCAAGGTTAATGGCACAAGGTTTTGCACCACGAGAAGGGATTAATTATGACGAGGTGTTTTCTCTAGTGGTCAAACATCCCTTAATCTATTTTCTTTTAACACTTATAGCACAGTACGATCTGATCTTGAAACAACTTGATATGAATAATGCATTTCTACATGGAGAATTGCAAGAGATCTAGATGTTGTAGTCGTATGTATACGGAGTATTAAAAGACTTGGTTTGCAAACTAGACAAATCACTGTATGGGTTGAAATAGTCACCACGAAAGTGATATAAAAAAATTGATTAGTTCATGAGGGTACATGAGTACACAACAATTGGTGTTGGGGGCAAGCTCATGCATAATCCAAGAATAACATTGGTAGACTGTGAAAAGTATTCTGAGGATGTGGACTTGGTGTTTGAGAGACAATTTTTTATTGCAGATTTGTATGCAGGCTACACTAACACAGACTATGCAGGTGATATGAATATGCAGAGATCTACTACCGACTATTTATTCACATTGACAGGAGGTTCAGTTAGTTAGAGGTATGTTTGTCAGTCTATTATTGGTTTATCTACTACAGAAGCTGAGTACATCACAGTCACAGAGACGATAAAAGAAGCGATATGCTTGCAGGGCCTATTGAATTACTTGGGAGTTGATTATAAGTTTCTGATGGTGTTATGTGACAGTCAGAGTGCAATTTTCTTGGTCACAAATTTAGTTCATCACGCTCGTACAAATCATATCGATGTGAGTTAACATTTTGTTCGAGACTTGATTGATGACAACAAGGTTCTGCTGAAGAAGATAGATACAAAGGAAAATCCAACCAGCGTGCTCATGAAGGTACTATCAGTCCAAAAGTTGACTTACTGTAGGAGTTTGGTGAACATCTGAGCTCAACATTAATTGCCTAGTCAGACATTTTAAAATACCACGCAAGGCTAGAGGGTGGTACGTAGACAACCATTTTGATGCAGCTGAATAGGAGTTTGAAGCTCATTGATCATCTCTCACTTATCTGGAAGTAAGAGATGAGGTGAAAATTGTTGTATTTATGACTTTTATTGTAATTATGGGTAATTTTTTCTTTTTGCTTTATTTACTTGTATGGCCTAGGCCTCGTCTATAAAAGGGATTTAGGGCTTATGATTGTCATAATAAGAAGTGTTAAAGTTGTAATCTCTAGTCTTTTTTTGTCTTTCCATTTGGTGCTAGTGAGATCTCCCTCCCAGCAGATGTAGGTTGATCAATTTAACGTCAGATCACGTAAATTATTTGTGCTTGATTGTTGTTGTGTGAATTTCTTCGTTTCCATATTATTTTTGCATAACAATATAGCGCTCGGTGTNCTGCCATGAAGAAGCCTCCGCCTTTGCTGCAGAAGAGGCAATAATGCACGCGAACTCCTCTAACCGCGAACGTCTGTGATTCCTGCTGAGAATCTCGATGTCCTCCGCGAACAAAGACTCCCGAACCGTCCGCCCAGGTGACGAACAGCTTCCCTCTGCTACGTCCACGAACAGCTTTGCCTCCAAGCGCTGCCCGGTTCCCTTCCGCTCAAACTCCTCTCCGGCAAATCTCTNCTAAAGCGCTATAAGTGTAAACATCAAACTTGGTGTGTTATATATGTAATTACGTAAGAATTGTGAAGCCTGTTTGTAAATTTCCCAAAAAAGAATATTGGGTTTGTAGATGTTTGGCACTGGATTAATTTGTATGTTTTCCTTGTATTTTTGCAGCAGCTCAGAACATTCATTCAGATGAGGACAAAATTGAAAGTTGTTGATAACTCTGGTGCAAAGTGGGTTAGGTGCATTCAAGCTTTGAAAGGGAGGAAGGGGGCACGATTAGGTGACACTATAATTGCATCAGTTCAGGAAGCACAACCTCGTGGTAAAGTAAAGAAAGGAGAGGTGGTATATGGTGTTGTTGTCCGTGCAGCCATGCAACGAGGACGCTGCGATGGAAGCGAGGTTAAGTTTGATGACAATGCTGTGGTTCTTGTAAATAAGCAGGGAGAGCCGATAGGGACCAGGGTTTTTGGCCCAGTACCTCATGAACTCAGAAGGAAAAAGCATCTTAAGATTTTGACTCTGGCCGAACATATTGCTTAATGAGGTATGCAGATCCTTGAGGAAGTTTTTTCTATTGAAATTTACGAGTATATTGAACTTGATATTTTCATACAACATGAACTGGTTCTTGGATAGTGAATGTAGTTGTATGATTTCTATTTTTTACATTCTGATTATTAGAGTATCAAAAGGTTAATGGTCCTAAGGGCTGTTTTGCTGCAAGTAGGATTTAGTAAATATGTAAAACTTAAATATGTTAAATCCACCCTAACCGGGATTTAATAAATCCGGATTTAGGCTGGATCGAAAGCATTTGGTTGGTTGAATTCAGTAAATTCGGTAATAAATCCCATTAAAAGGCGTTACCAAACACCCCCAACATTTGTTCTCTCTGAGAGCTTGCCCTTAATATCTATTAAATTTATTCTGTTTGCTTTCCCAGCTATATTGAAATTGTTGGCATTTAAACTCATATTTCATTAAAAAATTGTTCGTGATTTATGTTATTTATTATTACTGTCATTGTTTTTATCTTTAATGAGATTTGAGTTCTTAATTAATCCTACTGAAAAATAGTTAAAATGCAATTTGAACGCCATTCATTTTATTCAATGTTCACAGTTTCTAGAACAAATCATACCTTAAGATTGCATTAGTTTTGTACGTGGGGCTAAAGGTCGTTGCACATATGATGCTCGGGCGTGGGGTTTGGGGTCATGGTCACAAAAATGGAAATTTTGGATAAATATAGGATAAATATAAATGTTGAACATGATCTTCAGAATAAATTTATAGTGTATATTATTAAAAAAAAAAATCACATCCACTTCATAATTCAATCAGAGTTCTTAACATGCCATGAAACCTCTTTTTCAAGTATGATAGATTACAGGTTCCATAAAAAGTTATATTTTTCAAGTGATAGGTGCTATACAAATCTTCATAATGTGCTAAGATGTGGACTCGATAGTTTGCTGTAACGGGTCCAAGTATCTGTGATGGTCTCTTGCACAGAACATTTACTATTTAGAAGTTTGTGTGGTTTATAACATTGAATGCCCTTGAGGAAAGTGGTAGTACTGCCATTACTCACCTATCACCATAGAATTTTAAATATATCAAGCTTATCACGCTTTTAACTTTTTGATAATCTTGCTTTCCATCTATGTTAATCTCTTTGATGAAAAATGATGATGAACCCTTACAAAGTCCACCATGATCACAATGGCCTCATCCCCGACAAGCCCAGCTTTGCTCTCAACAATGGTTGCACCCCAATCATTCTTCCCCCGTCATTGCCTTCATTGATTGCAAACACAGTGTTGTCCACTCCATCCATTCCATCATCCATGAAAACCTCATATCCCTCCCCACCTTCCTTTCTTCAACCAGCTTTCCCCTCCCCAACCATCTCAAACCCCTCAAGCCCACACTTGCCGAGATTAGAGGAGAAGGGATAGGTTCTATGTTAAATCTATAAATATTGGAATTTACATGTAATAGGAATGCAAATCCTTCTAATATAATGGATGCAGGTAAAGAGGGTAGCTTTGTCAAATTTAATTTGTTCTGCATCAAAATTTTACCTCTATTATGTGGGGCTAGATGACACTTTGCCCTTTTTACCATCCACAGCATGAAAACTAAAATTTATAGTTTTTCATAATTTGTTGTTGTTATGTGGACACTAACAAAAAAATAAAAGAATAAAAGATCTTATGCTTTAGCATTCCTAACTTTATAAATTAATAAAAAAATGTTTTTGAATTACATGTTTAAAGTAATTTTTTTTCTTCTTTTTCCTTAATTTCTCAATTTTTTAATTAAAATTATTTTCTTTGTTTCATAAAAAATATTACTAATGTGTAAAATAAATTTACTTGTTGATTTTTCGTTTGTAATTCCTTGCATGATTCTGATCATTTTGTTAATGTTGTGGTTTTCATTCTAGTATTTCATAGTTAGCTTTTAAAAAAGGTATAGTTATAGAAATATTTAGTAATTTGTGATATGTGATTCTTTCATTTCTTTTGCATGAAATCATATGCATCATCATATCAGTTGCATTCGTGAACTCCAACCTCGAGTTATCCTTCATCTACTGGAGGCTTTCGTTTGAAGCTCTCACATTATTGCTGCCTGTGTGGGTTACAAAGAAAAATGTGAAAGAAAAACTTTTGAAGCCACAGATTGCTTGAAGAGATTTATTCTTTTAAAATCCCTTCCATTCAAACACAACCTTTTAACATATTAGTTTCAAAATCATGGTCAAGGATTANATATATATATATATATATATATATATAAATAGATAGATAGATAATATTAGTTGACTAAAAAGAAGATAAATTGCTAAAAAAAATATTTATGACTTGTTTAACACCAGAGACAACCTTAAATAAAAAATGAAAATTTTAGCCAATTACAAATAGTTATAAGAAGGCTAACAATGAACAATGATGATAAAGATACACGTATATCCAAAATTGAGATTTCTCAAGCAACAGGAAAGCCTAAATACTTGGCAGAACAGTCATGCTCGTTATTTGTATTTTTTGGAGGTGACAAGCTATAGAGTTCCTTACTGCTTAGAAGGACCCCACTAGTACATCGAAAGCATGTCAACAATAGCGAGTTTCCCAAAATAGTCTCGCTAAACTTGAGTCTGCTCACATTTTTCAAAGTTCTTCTTCCAAGCTCACATGGACTTGTTGAACTTTACCACTAAGCTCGCCGACAACTACCTAGCTACACCACTGAGCTCGGTAGACAATTTTTCGAGGCAGAAGTAGTGGTGTAAACGAACCGAACACTAACGAACAGAGTGTGTGTTTGTGTTCGTTTGTTTGAAATAGATTCGTGTTCGAAATTATTCATTAAAGTTGTTGTTCGTGTTCGGTTCGATTTGTTCTAAATAATTTCGAATTGTTTGAATAATATCAATGGTTCAAATTGTTTGAATTGTTCAAATTATTCGAATTGTTTGATTTGTTCGAAATATTTGAACTGTTCGAAAATATTAAAATTTATTTGCATTATTTAAAATATGATAAATTCTAAGAATATATAAATATTTTAAAATATCATAATTTTTTATATAAAACTATTTTAAATTATTTTATATTTCAAACATTAACGAATGGAACACATCACTGTTCGTGTTTGATTTGTTTAACAAACCTAATGAAAAAAAAAATGATCGTCTTCGATTGTTTGCTTTTCAAACGAATCGAACATGAACTCCTTAACGAACCGAACACGAACCGTTCGCGAACAACAAGCTTTTTTGACAGCTCTAGGCAGAAGGAATAAAACTTAAGTTCGCTATAATCATTTACTTGTCAGCAACGAGTCAGCTCAAGCTACGTATTAAACAACCTTGGATGTCAAAAAAAAAAAAAAAAAATCATGATCACAATGTGTTTACTAATTACTAATATAGCCTTGAACCAACTTTATTTCTTAAATACAATCCTTTATTTGTAAAATCACACCACCACTTATTTCAATATTTCAGTATTGAAATTTATCACTCAAAACAAAAACATGAACTCATCCAATAGATCTATAAATAATCAAGAACAGTTATACCAATCTATAATCTACTTGAGCATGTGAAAATATTAGGTGCATGCACGCACCTACAGACTGCAAATACAATTTGAACCACACCTGCTGCATACATATTCTCTCTCGCATTATTCCNGCCTCATATATTTCTAGTAAGTTCTAGAACCAGACTTACTAGTTCTTCGATTTCTTGCTTTGTAGATTTTAATTGTTGGTTGGGATTACTGTTTCCAGTCTTGTAAGTTCACGCACGTTCTACTTCTAATATTTATATTATTAAGAGCTGGAGGCACAGATTCATACTTTTGGTTTTGTTCTTGTTCTTGAGGATGATTAAACTTCATTTAAGGTGTGATGAAATCCCTGAAATGACTTTCTTTTAACATTTATGGTTGGGGGCCTTTACGTACATACCATCCAATTCTCATGTATTTACATATCTAACACCTAATATTTGATTTTTATATTTATTCCAGCTAAAATTTTCACTTCACGGTAAAAATATCACTATTTTAGCTTTACAAAAGTGAAATACATCTTTTCATGCTTGGAGGTTCCTTCTTAGAAGACATATGTCCATACGGAATACACATATGTGTCGGGATTATTGGGATATTAAGTCCAATAACATATAACCCCAATAACCTTTGCGGGTTCTATTTCGGTGTTATCATATGTTATTATAAGAGTATTGCAGGATTATTGGAGTAAGGATGCACAGCTGCATGCGTATTCCGTATGGAAATATTTCCCATTTTTTATGGTCTCTTGAGGGAGCTATACTTGCCTGAAACAGTTATGAAACTACTGCAAAAGAAACTATTATTTAAAAAATTATAACGACAATTTCAAAATTATTTTATTTACATATTCAAGCATAATTATTTTCACTTATTATATATATATTTTTACCAAAATCCCAGCTATTTTATGTGAACATATAATCAAAATTGGTCTCCCTCTATGTTCCATTTACTAATCTAAATTATTCTTGCTGGAAGCCTTGTGTATTTTTTGTAATATTCACTCGCTTAAATTGTCTTTTATCATGACATCGCAAACCCAAAATATGTCATCCTTTATATTAACT
Source organism: Phalaenopsis hybrid cultivar (assembly GCA_002079205.1). Taxonomy (NCBI): domain Eukaryota; kingdom Viridiplantae; phylum Streptophyta; class Magnoliopsida; order Asparagales; family Orchidaceae; genus Phalaenopsis; species Phalaenopsis hybrid cultivar. The sequence continues at coordinate 382,466 of JXCR01049565.1, read as the reverse complement.
CATATTAGAAATCTGCCAAATATATGCCCACCTTATTTTATAGTTGTAAATGATAGACTACTCGCCAGCATTTGAAAATATTATTCAATAAATAAAGACTTTATGATTATAATAATTATATTAAAAATTTATCATCAATTGTTTTTATTTTTGTATTGATTATGAAGTGGTCATAAAATTCATTTAAAATTAAAAACCTTTTTCTTAAAATATTTGTTGGAAAATACTAGAAAATGAAACAATTATATAAATAGTTGATAGAAAAACAATTTAAATTTGTAAAATGAATATATATTTCGTATACATAATATTAATAATTATCAACCGGATAATTCAATGTACTAATTTTTAGTATGAAAATATTATATAAAAATATTGGAGATAACGATAAAGATGCCGCCTTTAAATTTAAAGTTAGATTATTTAAATGCCTTCAAATTTAAACATGATAATATTTTATAGAATGAAAATGATAATTTTTATAAAAATCACCATCGATTGTACCATATTTTAACATTAGAAAAGAAAAATCATATATATATATATATAGATAAATAGATAGATAGATAGATGTAGATATATAATATTAGTTGACTAAAAAGAAGATAAATTGTTAAAAAAATATTTATGGCTTGTTTAACACCAGATACAACCTTAAATGAAAAATGAAAATTTTAGCCAATTGCAAATAGTTATAATAAGGCTAACAATGAACAATGATGATAAAGATACACGGATATCCAAAATTGAGATTTCTTAAGCAACAGGAAAGCCTAAATACATGGCAGAACAGTCATGCTGGTTATTTGTATTTTCGGAGGTGACGAGCTATAGAGTTCCTTACCGCTTAGAAGGACCCCACTAGTGCATCAGAAGGACGTCAACAATAGCGAGTTTCTCAAAATAGGCTCGCTAAACTTGAGTCTTCAATTGAGGTCCTCTAGTCGAGCTTGCTCACATTTTTCCGAGTTCTTCTTCCAAGCTCACATGGACTTGTTGAACTTTACCACTAAGCTCGCCGACAACTACCTAGCTACACCACTGAGCTCGGTAGACAATTCTTCGAGGCAGAAGTAGGGGTGTAAATGACCCGAACACGAACGAACAGAACATGTGTTCGTATTCATTTGTTTGAAATTAATTGTGTTTGAAACATGCTCATGTTCGAAATTGTTCGTTAAAGTTGTTGTTCGTGTTCGGTTCTACTTGTTCTAAATAAGTTCGAAATGTTTGAAATGTTTGAATAATATCAATGGTTCAAATTGTTTGAATTGTTCAAATTATTCGAATTATTTGATTTGTTCGAAATATTCGAATTGTTCANTTTTTATATATAACTATTTTAAATTATTTTATATTTCGAACATTAACGAATCGAACACGAACGAACACATCACTGTTCTTGTTTGATTTGTTTAACAAACCAAATGAAAAAAAAAGATGTTCGTCTTTGATTTGTTTGATTTTCGAACGAATCGAACACGAACTCCCTAATGAACCGAACACGAACCGTTCGCGAACAACGAGCTTTTTTTACAACCCTAGGCAGAAGGATTAGAACTTCAATTCGTTGTCACACATATCACCATTTATTAACAACATGACAATTCACACCATCTATCTTGTCAAAAACGAGTCTGCTCAAGCTGCTAATTAAACAACCTTGGATGTCACAAAAAAAAAAATCATAATCACATTGTGATTACTAATTACTAATATAGCCTTGAACCAACTTTATTTCATAAATACAATCCTTTATTTGTAAAATTACATCACCACTTATTTCAATATTTCAGTGTTGAAATTTATCACTCAAAACAAAAACATGAACTCATCCAATAGATCTATAATTAATCAAGAACAGCTATACCAATCTATAATCTACTTGAGCATGAGAAAATATTAGGTGCATGCACACACCTACAGACAGCACATACAATTTGAACCACACCTGCTGCATACATATTCTCTCTCGCATCATTCATGGTGCATAGATAAGTTACACGCATCTAATATTTTTTTCCCTTGAGCACAGGCCTCACCACAACTCCACCATCCTTTCTTTTCTCAAGCGTGTGATCCAAATAAGTCCCCAATAACTTATCCCACGTCACAAAAAATGGAGTAGAGAAATTATACTTCATCCCATAAGGCTGGTGATGCAGTTCATGAAACGCACCTGTATTCTGGAACACAAAAGGAAATATATTCGTAGGCAACCACAAGCTACTATGGTCATCAATGGTCTTAATGAAGGAGAAGGAGAAGAAGATGGCGCCGGTGAGAGGATTCATTCCGGAGAAGAAAACGCAGAGGAAAGCACCTCCGGTGTCCAAAATAATTCCCTCAACAAAATGGCAATAGATAGCTCCAAAAGCATAAGGGACAACTAGTTCATGGTGCTTTGAATGGACGTGCTTGTACAAGAATTTGTTTGCATGCATCAATCTGTGAGCGAAGTATTGCCATGTGTCCATCACCACCATGGACACAAATATTTGGAGGATCATTACATGAATAGATGGCAGTTGCGGCCTCCGTTGTAGATTATTATCTGTATTGTTATTCTTGGAGATCTGCACCGATCATTTATATATATATATATTACATTCAGATGATGGAGTTAGGGGTGTAAACTAATCAAGTTGAGCTCGAGTCATTTTCTATTTGAGCTTGAGCTTGATTAATTTTATTGTGTTCGAGCTTGAGCTCCAGCCTAAGTGTTCAAGTTCAAACCGCCTCATGAGCCGGCTTGCTTTAAATAAAACAAAGAAAATAATATTTATTTAAGGTAATGTTATAATAAAATAACAAATTAAAAGAGAAATAATAATAAATCACTTAATATACAATAAAAATGTAATGATAAAGTCATCAAATTTAATATATTTTAAGTATATTTTATATTTATATTTTCTAAAACGAGNGAGCCGGCTTGCTTTAAATAAAACAAAGAAAATAATATTTATTTAAGGTAATGTTATAATAAAATAACAAATATAATGACTAATTAAAAGAGAAATAATAATAAATCACTTAATATACAGTAAAAATGTAAGGGTAAAATTATCAAATTTAATATATTTTAAGTATATTTTATATTAATATTTTTTAAAACGAGTCAGCTCAAGAGCTCATCAAACTCATTTCAAGAGTCACTTGTTGAGCTGAGCTCTAATCGGCTCACAAGTAAGCTTGACTGACTTGCACCCCTAGAAAATGGAGTAAACAGATACAAGAGAAAAATAGTATCATATAAATATAGTAGAGAGAATATTGATGATACCATGGAGGCGAGAGTGGCAAAGATCTGAACGAATTGGTGGGTAAGAACACCCTTCAGTACTGTGGTCTTGGGGACGATGTTCTTGGTCTGCTCCTCATGCTTTGTGTGCATCCTATAGCCATTACAGTTCTCCAAGATTGTATAAATTCCAGAGAAAATCCAGTAAACAATTGTGGGGGCAAAGGTGGCGAGTAAATCATCCCAAGTGAGAGACGAAGCCAAACCCATGCCTGATGGATATCAAGCAGTCTCTTAATTTCTTCTTCTGCGACTTTATGCTTTCTTGCAATTCTTTAGCTTCATAATTCTATGTATATTTATAGCCATTACTTTGAAGCAAGTTGGATGCCTCATGTCTTGGTTTAATCGCCCAGCCGGACAAGAAGGTACGATATTGTATTTAAATTAAGTCAACATTGTCAGCATTTCAGCAACAGCAACACCAACAAGTCTCTTCCGCTTTATGAAATCTTTTTTGTCCATTGAGTGCATAATGTGTCTTATTTTCTTTTAATTCAAATAAGTTAATATTATTTTTTAATACGCTATGCACAAGTCTTTCTTTTGAGGTCTACGTCTGACTTTGTTAACACAAGTTGAATCTAAAATATCTACTCTTCTAACAGGGTCATTAGAAGATCGAAGTTTGATGTGAACAAATTATCTAAGACAGTGTTCTCTAATCTTGTTCTCCACTCGAGCTACACCAACCCTATCACGAATATATTTATTTCGCATTCTGTCTCTAATTATCAAACTGCTTGATGCGTGCTAGAAAATTCGTGGCGGTAGAGTAATGGATTATCGTCTTAGCATTGCACGAGAATTCAACACACACTCAGATAAAAAATGAATCGAGCTGTGATCACGCCAGAAATTTTTGCGTGGAAAACCCGTAAAAAGGGGAAAAACCACGAGGCCTGGACCAGTTGTAAAAATCCACTATAAGTTGATGATTACAAATGCCCCTTGTCCCACAGGCGGGAAAGCGTAACTAGCTTTCCACTTTACAACGTCAACTGATGACGTCTAGTAAGTGATGGTTGACGGAGGCCGACAGTGATCAACGGTAGTCAACGACAATCAATGACGGTCGGTGGTGATCGACAGAGGTCAGTGGTGGCTGATGACGGATGGTGGTGGTCGACGGAGGTTAGTGGTGACTGGAGGCGATTAGCGTGTCCGACGGTGGTCGACAGAGGTCAGNGACGATGTTCTTGGTCTGCTCCTCATGCTTTGTGTGCATCCTATAGCCATTACAGTTCTCCAAGATTGTATATATTCCAGAGAAAATCCAGTAAACAATTGTGGGGGCAAAGGTGGCGACTAAATCATCCCAAGAGAGAGACGAAGCCAAACCCATGCCTGATGGATATCAAGCAGTCTCTTAATTTCTTCTTCTGCAACTTTATGCTTTCTTGCAATTCTTTAGCTTCATAATTCTATGTATATTTATAGCCATTAGTTTGAAGCAAGTTGGATGCCTCATGTCTTGGTTTAATCGCCCAGCCGGACAAGAAGGATACGGTATTGTATTTAAATCAAGTCAACTTTCAGCATTTCAGCAAAAGCAACACGAACAAGTCTCTTATTCTATTAAGTGGGGCCAGCTTTATGAAATCTTTTTTGCCCATTGAGTGCGATTATGTGTCTTATTTTCTTTTAATTCAAATAAGTTAATATCATTTTTTATATGCTATCCACAAGTCTTTTGAGGTCTACTTCTGCCTTTCTTAACACAAGTTGAATCTAAAATATCTACTCTTCTAACAGCGTCATTAGATGATCAAAGTTTGAGGTGAACAAATTATCTAAGACAGTGATATCTAATCTTGTTCTCCACTGGAGCTACACCAACCCTATCACGAATATATTTATTTCACATTCTGTCTCTAATTATCAAACTGCTCATCCACCAAAACATTCTCATCTCAACAACAANAATTCTTTAGCTTCATAATTCTATGTATATTTATAGCCATTAGTTTGAAGCAAGTTGGATGCCTCATGTCTTTGTTTAATTGCCCGGCCGGACATGAAGGATACTGTATTGTATTTAAAATAAGTCAAAATTGTCAGCATTTCAACAACAGCAACAAGTACAAGTCTCTCATTCTATTAAGTTGGGTCTGCTTTATTAAATCCTTTTTTTTTCCATTGAGTCCAATTGTGCGTCTTATTTTCATTTAATTCAAATAAGTTAACATCATTTTTTTAATACGCTATGCACAAGTTTTTTGAGGTTTACGTCTGCCTTTGTTAACACAAGTTGAATCTAAAATATCTATTCTTCTAACAGGATCATTAGATGTTCGAAGTTTGATGTGAACAAATTATCTAAGACGATTTTCTCTAATCTTGTCCTCCACTCGAGCTACACCAACCCTATCACAAATATATTTATTTCACATTCTGTCTCTAATTATCAAACTGCTCATCCACAAAAACATTCTCATCTCAACAACACTTAATTTCATTTAATGTTCCTCTTTTAAAAATCATATGTAGATCCTCTTTATTCTCTCTATACTTCTCCATCAAATCTCTCAATAAAGGTATAGCTTCCATATTGGACCTGATCGTTATAAATCCAAACTGATAATGAGAAATTTCTATATTACGTCTCAATCTATGTTCAATTACCCTATCTAACAATTTTAATAGCACATAAACTTTAATTTTCTATAATTTGCACATTCTTGTGCATCTCCTTTTTTCTTAAAAATGAGGACCAAAATACTTTTCCTCCACTCCTTAATTTTTTTTTTAGTTTTTAAAATATTATTAAAGTGTTTAGTAAGCCAATAAACTCTCAAAACTCATAAATATTTCCATACTTCAATTGAGAAATCATTAGATTATAGTGATTTTCAAACTTAATTTTCTTTAAAGCCTCCTTAACATGTTTTTTTATTAATGCGGCTGTAAAAATAAAATATTTTATTATTATTAATGATATTAAGATCACCATGATCGATCTAATTTTTAGAAACTTTTTAAATAATTTTATTAAAATAGCTTACCCGCCTAAGTTGAATATCTTCCTCTAAGATTTTTTTTTTATATTTTCATCTTTAATACCCTTTACTTGAATTAAATCTTTTCTTTTCTCTTTGTTTGGCTTCTTTATACATTAGTATCTAATTTATTATAAATATCACTAAAAAAATATTTTTAGCATCACAAATTGTTCTCCTTGACTCCCTACGGGTCACCTTATATTTTGCTCAATTCTCAAAGCTTTTACATTGAAGCCAATTTTTATAACACATGCTCCTATATTTTATCTTTTAATTTATTGCACATTATTATTTCACCACAAACTATACTTATTTATAAAATTTTTCTTTTTGATCATCTTTTGCCATTTATTTAATAATTATTGTTATTTTATCACACATAGAATTAACTTTGTAGCATTTAAAAAGAAAAATATTTGAAAAAAACGATTTTGTCACTAGTTGCAAAAACTTTTTTTTTCTGTTATCTGCCTTGTTTTAGGGGAAAATTAGGGGTTACACCCAACAAAACTTAATTATGTAAAAAAAAAAACCTCACGAAGAGCAAAACTCATTTATAAGAGAAAAGATAAGTCTGTAAACAAAGGTACACAAAACGAAAGAAAATAAAGAAAAATATTATCCGAGAAGGATTTATTTTATGTTATTTGGATTTAGTGAATCCTGTAAATTTGGATTTAGTAAATCCTAAAAGAAAAATCGTATGGCAAAGAAGTCCTCTAAATCCTGTGAATCCATTAAATTTATTTGGGAAATTCTGCGTAAATCCACCGCGATCCCAGTTGCTCTCGTCGTAAATTACGTAAATTTCGTAAATCTACCGATTCGGAGGATTTAGGATATACGGAATTTATGGCCGAATTTATCAAATCCGCGCCTTCATCTTGTCCAAAATAACCGTCTAGCAAGATTTAGCTTAAATTGTGCTCTAAATCCGTTACCAGACAGCCCGTAAAGCTAAAATATATGGGCTTAAAGCCGATCCTTGATGTAATCCAACTAAAATAGGAAAATATTTGCTCAATCCTCCTAATTGCTAAACTCTAAAGATATTCTACTGAATAAATGAAAAGAAAAAGAAAGTATTGCATACATTCCAGTCAATACCTAAGCATTTACAGATCTAACACCTAAACTTCAATATCAACATTACTTTATCATACTTGGGAGCCGCGAGCTGTGAGAGGATGGGAGAGAAGGAAATCGACGGTCGGTCGCCGGAGTTGGGGTAGCCAAAGCGGTGGAGTCGCCGAGGGGAGGATTAAGGCACCAAGGTGAGACCGAGAGGGGCGAGAATTAGAGCAAAATTAGGAGGGGCACAATTTTGACGGTATAAAGCATTCGTTCCGACAGCTTATAAACTGCTTTTAAGCCGCCAGTAATTAACATTTTTACTGATGGAAATTCCGGCCGCTTATTAAAAAAACAAGTGTTAACATCCTGTCAAATGACATGTTCATTAATAACAAACAAAATATGTTCGTCGATTAATATTTGTTTATAACCAACGGTATCATGCACCAGTAATAATCATAACCGTTGTAAAAAATATTATTGTTGCTAAGCGACGACATGTCCCGTAACTATGTCACACAAATAACCAGGCTCATAAACCGTCACTATACCGTCGTAGATGAAATATGTTCGTCGATTAATATTTGTTTATAGTCAACGGTATCATGCATCGGTAATAACAATAGCCGTTGTAAAAAAAATATAACCGTTGCTAAGCGACGGTATGTCCCGTAGTTATGTCGTCACAAATAACACGGCTCATAAACCGTCACTATACCGTCGGAAAGTAGAGCATTTTTTTCAACAAGTATATTTAGATTGTCGGTTTACATCGTATTTTATCATAGACCGTGAGGATAAAAACTTTTTTATAAACATTAAAAAATTAATTACTTAATCAAACATTAGTTTAGAATTTTTTCATTAAAACTCTCGTGATAAATTTTAAATTAAATAAAATAGACTTATTTTATATATTTTAATGTGATCTATAGTATAGTTACTAGTGATTAAAACCTCCAAATGCTAGTGTACATTTTTTACATATCCAAAACCATATACCTATAGAAGTTATCCTTAGTTATTTATAAATAATTTTCTTCACAAATTGTGAACCTTAGGATACAGCTTCTAATATATAAATGATTTAATTAATTCATATACTTATGGGTGTTCATATGCTCCATATATAGCAGTACTTTGGACCCAAAAAGGATTGTAAGCCTAGTCAAGTAGCCCCGGTTGCATATACTTATGGGTGGCCATCTCATTCTTTTATTTATTTGTTTATCTACTATTAATGACTGTAGGGCTTGTTGTCTTTCTGTTATATCATCTAAAAGTTGTGATTTTTACAAAATTGAAATCTTCCTAAACCAATTTAATTGAAATCATCAAATTTATTTTGAATGATGCAATTCATGTTTGCTAACAAAACATTAGATGAATTATGTTGGGTCGATTACATTCATAAGCTGATTGTTTCAAGCTTAATAGCTTACAATGACAGAGCCATATAATCCAATCAAGATTTTTTTTTTTGTTGCAATATTTGCATTCATGTATGTTACGTTAAGAAAGTTAAAATACATGCATGCCACTTGCAATAAAGAGCATCTCTCCAAAGGTGTCATTGATTGTGATTAATCATTGTGGTCTAAGTCCTAAAAGAGACTGGTCTTTATTTAATTAAAAATTTATAATATGACTGCTCATGAATGTTTTATATAGATTTAGACTATATTTATTAATTATATTTCAGGAGGCTTCTTTCTTTATTTCTTCCCATGGAATCTCTTATGCAAATGTGATGTCAGACTAGCCTGTCTGAAGCTTAACTTATTATACATGAATCTACTAACACCTACATATGCATTTCCACTCTCCTTGTTGTTTATAAAAAAAGTCTTAAGAATTTTTTTTTATCATTTACAGTAAATTATATTATAATATTAAAAAAAGTGTCTGGTTTTTTTTATTGAATTTATTCAAAGCAGTCAGCAAGTTTTTTTATTTTTTTTCAGTTGATGTTGCAGTATTAGCTTATATTATTTGTAATTTAATTGATTTATTTAAGTTTCAAAAGTTAACTCCAAATTTAATTAATTTTAAGTATTAAACTAATTTCTTTGAACACAATTCGTTGACATAATTTGATGAAATAGTTCTTAATGAATAGGAGAGCTAGAGAGATATCCATCCTTTTTTTTTAAAAAATTAAAAGAACTCTATTTCTTAATTTGAATTTTTCAATGTTTTTTGTTTATAACATTATGTTTGGTATGGCTCATATATCAGATAAGGGAAAGATGCTGGAGCGGAATGGAGCGAGCCAGTGAAGCGGAGGAAACTAGCATAGCGGAGTGAGCGAGCGGAAGTATTTGCTTAGTTGGGGGGAGTATCATTATGTGGGTTGAGGGTGCGGAGACAACGAGTATGACTGCCACTCTGCTCCCGATGACGTAGACAAATTTTCGAACCTCGTTAAATCTCTGTGTTTTCTTTTTGATTTCGATGATTCTTGCACTTTCTTTGCCGTAATTCTTCAACGCATTATTTTATGATTTGTAATTGTAAAGAGAGAGAGAGAGAGAGAGAGAGAGAGAGAGAGAGAGAGAGAGAGATGATAGTTTTCTTCATGTGAGGCTTATTTTGATTAACTGGAAAAGCGAATGCATTAATTACTTTTGCTTGGAAAAATATGCATGTGATTAGCTGCCTAAGCAGACCAAAATTGAGTACTTTGTAGATTAATAAGGGTTAATTAGTACTCTGCTCCCTTGAAGACCAAATATGTAGTTATCTGTTCTTTTGAAGATAAAACATTTGGCAACATGTTTATTAGTTGGCCACTGTTGCATTGGGGCAAGTGGCCTAAATTCATTCGGCTTAAGCAATTATTTACTGCTTTTGGGACTATTTTGTAGACNATATATATATATATATATATATATATATATATATATATATAACCCTAGTATACAATATTTAATTACAAAATTACCCATATATCGTACCACAGGAGCGCTGCCCCTGCACCTTTGACCCATATGACTAAACTCCCCCCGATTAGACAGATGCTTCCACTCTACTTAGCTCGTGAGCTCCATTCCGGTTGCTTGCTCGGTCTTTCACTCGGTTCAACTTCAACATATGTCCCTTATGTGATATATCAGCCGTACCTAACAAAATGCCCCACTAAGAAATTAAAAAGTCATATTATAAAAGGCTTATATTAACACACATAAATAAAAAATTAGTGAAGCNTATATATATATATATATATATATATAACCATAGTGTACAATATTTAATTATCAAATTACCCATATAACGTACCACGGGAGCGATGCCTCTGCACCTCCGACCCACATGACGAAACTCCCCCCGATTGGGCAGATGCTTCCGCTCTACTTAGCTCGCAAGCTCCGTTCCGATTGCTTGCTCGGTCATTCCCTCCCCTTCTCTTATATATCAGCCGTACCTAACAAAATGCCCCACTTAGAAATTAAAAGTCATAATGTAAAAGTCTTATATTAACACACATAAATAAAAAATTAGTGAAGAGTAAGTAATCAAGGCTAACTTACCACTGTCAATAAAGCGGTGGTGGTCACGATGAATATCAAAAATTGATAAGAATAGATGAGCACCACATGTTAGCAAATGCGCAATATCTTTATTTTCCCTTCTTAGAGTTTCTGTAAATCCAGCATCTTCTTCTTCTTTTCAAAGCAGCTAACCTGCATTAGTTAGAATCCATTTCATCTCTAAATCATATCAGCTTCACAATCTCTGGCTTTCATGCATCCATAGTATTGAATTTCTTCGAACAAATTTGTTGAGATAATTATGGGATTGAGCGTTTCCAAGTAAGTTTAATTGAATCTTCTTCTTATGCACAGAAAATTTAAAATAAATAAATAAATAATTTATGGAGTGCATATATAGGATATTATGTGTTTATGCATTGAACTGTTTTGTTCTTCCTGACAGATTTCTTTTGTGTCTTCAAGATTGGAAAAGTATATCTTTTGAAGTGAATTCTATAAATCACAGTTATTTATATGTTTCATTTTGAAAAATTCTTTAAGTATGCATTATGTTGTAGNCAAATTTGTTGAGATAATTATGGGATTGAGCGTTTCCAAGTAAGTTTAATTGAATCTTCTTCTTATGCACAGGAAAAAAAAAAAAAAAAAAATCTATGGAGTGCATATATAGGATATTATGTGTTTATGCATTGAGCATGCATTGAATTGTTTTGTTCTTCCTAACAGATTTCTTTTGTGTCTTCAAGATTGGAAAAGTATATCTTTTGAAGTGAATTCTATAAATCTCAGTTATTTATATGTTTCATTTTGAAAAATTCTCTTAGTCTGCATTATGTTGTAGTTTTTTTTCTTATTTTTCTGAAATTAGAGGACTTTTTTTCATTAATCCAATTTATATTCCTGCCCTTGAACTTTGACTTAGAATTTAAAAAAATTCATGGTAATTAATTTGGCAGATTTTACAGAGTTATNCTTATTTTTCTGAAATTAGAGGACTTTTTTTCATTAATCCAATTTATATTCCTGCCCTTGAACTTTGACTTAAAATTTACAAAATTCATGGTAATTTATTTGGCAGCTTTTACAGAGTTAAACAATTTCAAATGCATGACTTCATGTATATAGTTCATTCACTGTGCTCCTCTATTAAGTAACTAATGAGTTGTTTTCTCTAGTTATTAATTGCTCAAGGAGAGATTTGATGAAATTCTTAAGAGATGATAAGAGATACAAGAGAAAAGGAATCCCTACATAAACAACATGGGGATATAAATGAAGCCAAAAAAACATGCACAAGACTATGGCCCCCTGNTTTGATGAAATTCTTAAGAGATGATAAGAGATACAAGAGAAAAGGAATCCCTACATAAACAACATGGGGATACAAATGAAGCCAAAAAAACATGCACAAGACTATGGCCGCCTGCACTTGGAAATCCAAGGGTAGTGAGAGTCTCCCAAACATTTGGAGGAAAAGATAGACATAGTAAAGTGAGCACCATAAGAGGATTGAGAGATAGAAGAGTGAGGCTGTCAGTCCCCACCGCAATTAAATTATATGATCTCCAAGACAAGCTTGGTCTTAATCAACCAAGTAAAGTTGTAGATTGGTTGCTTAATGTTTCTCAAAACGAAATAGAGAAACTCCCTCCACTCCCATTCATTCCAGGAAATTTAATTCGGTTTCCACAATCTTTGGCTTCTTCTTCTT
>JXCR01049565.1:353478-369433 GCA_002079205.1 Phalaenopsis hybrid cultivar | reverse complement strand
CAGAAAGCAGTTCCTTTTTGAAATCCTAAAATCATAATACTCTTAAAATATTTTAAACTCCAAATGAATTCAATTTTTTAAAAAGTTTTGTGGTTATCTGCTAAGTCGAATGTGATATTTTGAAATGCGAATCCACTCTTTAAGACTTAGATGAGTATCATTTGAGATACATTTGAGCTATATATGCATCAAGGTGTCAATATAAGCAAGTTAATTATGCACATTTTCAAAAAGTTGCACGTGCTTCCTGATGTAAGTTCCATATTAAATTTATGGCTTAAAGTTTATGCAAGTATGTAAAGCTTATTAAACTCTTTAAGCTATTTAAATATATGAAATTTAAAAGCCAATGTGTGCTCCAACTAATGTATTAGATGCTCAAACACTAGTTTCTAGAATCCTGTGCAGGTTAATTGGGTCGCCTTGTCTATAGGATAGAGTGGTAAGTCCGACCTCACTAGTTTTATTCTCCTCTAGTAGTCCTAAAATAAATCTACAAATCTTGAAATAAGAATTTACAATTCTAAATCACCAAAATAGTCTGATCAATTTCATAAAAAAATAGGAATCGATAGAACTTATATCCTAAAAGTCTAAACTGACAAAATTGAATGCCCATTTTAAATATAAAAGGGTCAAAACCCCGATGATGACCGTGTTGATTGAAGATTTCAACTGGAGGGATCAATCTTTTAAATCAAGATTTTAAAAGTAACTAACCAAATATTCAAGCAAAATTCGATCACTAAAAGCTTAAAGCAAAATCCCATCCACCCTCCATAACAGTTTGTCGATGGTGACAAATTTCTAATTGGCTTGAGCTCATAAAAAACTAATGTTATATTAAATGTATCCCTGTATTTACAATCAAAGCAATTGCATGTCAGTAAGGACGTGACCCAAGTCCTCTATCTGCGTGGTTGTGGTGTCAGATGACACCACAAAATAGTGCTACAACCTGAGCTCACTGACCAGGTGGCTGCCGCCAAATAATACCATTATATTACGGTCACGGTAGTAGTTCGTATGCTCCCTAACGGCTTTCTACTCTTTTAGTTGTGAATCATAAGGGTACAATTGATTGACATAAAACTTTCTGTTAGTTAAGGTGGACTTAACTTTGTCCCCTTGAACAAACATCCACCCTAGATTTACAAGGATATCTTGAACGATGCAACACTTGACTGCTGACAAGAATCCTTCTGTAAGGATTGGTCGACTACCTCCTCTGACTAAGGTGTTGATCAGGGACCACGATGGCCCGTGACGATGGAGCCATAGGATCGTGATCGAGTTTCATCTTCATACCCCACCATCTGCTTTAAGCTTCAAGTGGTGAATTTTACAATTTAAAGTCCTGAATCTGTTATTATTATATGCTGAATGCTCAAGTCTTAATGACTAGTCTTAATCAAAAGTGTTCTCCTGTTATCAGGAGTGATAATTAACCATAGGGGCTTGCGCTTATGGGAAATCTTNGATCGTGGCGGTGAATTCATCTCAAATGAGTTCAAGGGTTACTGTGAGCTGTTGGGAATTAAGCGTTATCTAACGGCGCCTTATTCTCCTCAGCAGAACGGAGTTGTCGAACGACGAAATCAGACGGTGGTCGGCATGGCAAGGAGCTTGTTGAAAAGTATGGAAGTCCCGGGCGAATTTTGGGGAGAAGCGGTATCAACTGCCGTATATATCTTAAATAGAGCACCAACAAAGAGCGTCGTCGGCAAAACACCCTATGAAGCATATTATGACCGCAAGCCAAGTGTCGATCATTTTCGTATTTTCGGATGTCTTGCACATGTAAAAGTAGTTACACCGCATCTTCCGAAGTTGGCTGATCGTAGCAAGCAAATGGTGTTCATCGGTTATGATATGAACACGAAAGGCTATCGAATGTTTGATCCAGTGACAAGACGAGTTGTGGTGACACGAGATGCAGTGTTCGAGGAGAAGAAGAAGTGGGAGTGGAGTAAATCTCCAGTAGCAGGTACAGGATCAGCAGGGAAAACTCTTACAACACATTATTTTACCATAGCAGATGCATCTGATACGACAAATCAGGAAGATAAAGAGACGTTCAACGGTTCTGGTATTGATATCAAAAATTCTGGTATGGATTTCCCACAGCCGACACAGGAACAAACTGATAACCAATACCAGCATGCTTCACCAGTGATGAACATCAGATTCAGAACATCTGTTTCAGATCCTGATTCATTAACACCACACACTCCAGATACAACTTTTGATGCTCTTGATGGTTCGGCCTTGACAGAAGCAGTGCAGCCCACAACATCTGATGAGAGTTCATTAGAAGGACCACGGGGTAAGCGTGACATCAAAAGCCTTTACGATGAAACCTTCCCAATAGAACTAGAGTATTCGGGATTGTGTTTGCTAGGAGAGGAGGAGCCATCAACTCTCGAAGAAGCTAAGGCAGACCCGATGTGGAGAAAAGCAATGGAGGAGGAAATTTCTTCCATTCGAAGAAATGAAACCTGGAAGCTCGTTTCATTACCCGAAGGCCACAAACCTATAGGTCTAAAATGGGTTTACAAGCTAAAGAAGGACACTCAAGGCAGAATTGTGAAGCACAAGGCGAGATTAGTGGCAAAGGGGTACGTTCAACGACAAGGCATAGACTTTGATGAAATTTTTGCCCCTGTTGCTCGGCTAGAGACAGTACGTTTGCTACTCTCTATTGCGGCACATAAAGGATGGGAGGTTCATCATATGGATGTGAAGTCAGCCTTCCTCAACGGTGATTTGGAAGAGGAAGTGTATGTCACTCAACCGCCGGGATTTGAAATAAAGGGAGAAGAGCACAAGGTGTTAAAACTGCACAAAGCATTGTACGGTTTGCGTCAAGCACCTAGAGCCTGGAACTCAAAACTGGACAAATCATTGAGGACACTCAGTTTTGAGAGGTGTTCTTTAGAGCATGCCGTGTACATGAGAAATCAAGGTAAAAGGATTTTAATTGTTGGAGTCTACGTGGATGATTTAATCATCACTGGAGAGTGTATTCAAGACATAGACAAGTTCAAATCACAGATGAAGAAATTGTTTAGCATGAGTGACCTTGGGTTACTAAGCTACTATTTGGGAATTGAAGTATGTCAAAATTCTCAAAGGATTACACTTAATCAGTCGGCATATGCAAGAAAGGTTTTAGACAAATGCGGCATGAAAGATTGCAACCCTTCACAAATTCCGATGGAACCTCGTCTAAAACTGAGTAAGGAAAGCACAAGTCCACCTGTAGAAACAACTTTGTACCGAAGTATTGTTGGCAGTTTAAGATATCTACTGCACACGCGCCCAGATTTGGCATTCTCTGTTGGCATGGTGAGTAGATACATGGAAAGGCCCACAACGGAGCACATGGCCGCAGTGAAACACATATTACGGTACGTGAAAGGAACTTTAAACCTTGGTTGTGTTTATGAGAAGAAGAAAGGAAGCTTGGAACTGATCGGTTATTCAGATAGTGATCTAGCTGGTGATACTAATGATAGGAAAAGTACCTCAGGTTTAATATTTTTCCTTGGGTCAAGTCCTATTAGTTGGTGTTCACAAAAACAGAAAGTGGTTGCACTATCTTCCTGTGAAGCAGAGTACATCGCTGCATGTGCAGCAGC
This sequence comes from Phalaenopsis hybrid cultivar, assembly GCA_002079205.1. Lineage (NCBI taxonomy): Eukaryota > Viridiplantae > Streptophyta > Magnoliopsida > Asparagales > Orchidaceae > Phalaenopsis > Phalaenopsis hybrid cultivar. The sequence continues at coordinate 365,792 of JXCR01049565.1, read as the reverse complement.
GTGTCAAGGAGTGTGGCTGGGACGACTATTGGCAGATTTGTTAAAAACTGAAGTTAAGAAAGTAGTTCTGAAGATTGATAATCAGTCCGCAATTGCATTAAGCAAGAATTCAGTTTACCATGAGAGGAGCAAACATATCGATACCCGATTTCACTACATTAGAGATTGTGTTGAATCTAGAATGATTGAAATTCAACATGTTTGCACAGAAGATCAACGTGCTGATATTCTGACAAAGTCACTTGCAAGATTGAAGTTCTTGGAGATGAGAGAAAAAATTGGTGTGCGAATCGTCAGTGAAGGACAACAAGCTTAAGGAGGAGATTGTTGTGTTAATCTAGTTGTCTCTAGAAATTGTTTATGTATTTTTGCACATTTTTCATGTGGATTAGGAAATTTTGAAAACTGTTTTGTGGTTAGGTGGTTAGAAAAACCGTTGAGTGGTTAGTTAGTTTTATTTTCAGAAAAATGTGATGTATTTGCTTATAAATTAAACCAGAAATGTAGAGGGTGTGAACTACTAAAAAAATTCCTCCATTTTTGTTGGCGTTTAAAATTTGGTTTTGAAAACCAACAGACATGCCACTGCTAATTAATTTATTGCATCCTCTCTCTCTCTCTTCTTAATTGTGTAAATACTTCTTTGTATAAACAAATTGAGCTACAAAAAAAATTTAATACAATATCAATACTGTATGTCTCATTTCATAAGTGTGTAAATACTTCTTTTGGAGATTATATATATCCTTCAAACAAAATAACATTTTTCTTAAAGGGCATCACCTATTTATACCATAAACCCTAAATGTGGGCAAACCCTAGGAGAGATGCTGCAGTACAGCTAAGAAAGAGATGAAAGGAACAGATCCCTGAATAATTTCAGATCATGCAGGTCCTTATTTATACCCTCGTTTCATTCCCTTTCTATCATGCTACTTCTTTTTATCAGCTCCCTGTAACCAAAAAGTGATGGTGAAATCATTATTTATGACCAAAAAGAGAAAATTACAGCTTCTGTAAGTAGATTGTTCATATCATTTCCAACCATGTGCTGCTCATTCGAGCATATTATAACTTATCTTTGTAGAGCTATAATAAGTATTGATGATGACACATGTATGTCATAAGATATTGTTCCTTGATTTGGCTAACACTATTTCAGAATCCTCATTTGTTCCAACTTGCTCCCAACTAAATTTTGGTCAGTGATAAGTGGTAGGGGTGGTGTGGTCCTTCTAGTTAGCGCTGTCATAAAGAGGATATACTGGTCCCAACTGGGCTATGATACAGCTTCCAAGATATTGATGACATATTACTTAATCGGCTTATGAAAAGAGATACATTAATATAATTTTATTTTGACATATAGCACTATATTTGAAAAAAAAATGTCTTTTTTTCTAATTTTTTGGTTAGGCTTGATCTCTAACATTTGTCAATCTAACACGTACCTAATGTTTAATAATTATCATATTACAAAATATCTATTTGTCGAAGCTTTAAAAAGAATCATGATATCTTCACAAACACTTAGTCAATATTCGCGTCCAAATATTTTATATTTAATTTTATATTTAAATATGATACCACATACTCTTAAACGGTCAACCTTGTGATACTGATTTAAAGTTATTTACATAAAAATATAGATTTACATATATACATTCCACTCTTAATTCCTATATATTTACATATCTAACAATTAAACTTCCATTTTTACATACATGTCATCTCACTTTTAAAAGTCAAAATAATGATTTTTTTTATCCTAGATAAAATATTTTGACGGTATAAATGTAAAAAAGTAAATATTTCGTGTTAGATAGTTAAATACATGGGAATTGAGTGGTAGTATGTAAATATGTGGAGGAATTAGGGCAAAGTAAAGCAAGAAGCGACACAAATCAAAAAGAAAACACAGAAATTTCACGAGTTTCGAGAATTTGCCTACGTCCTCGGGAGCATAACGACGGCTTTCTTTTGTTTCACTAAGAGAGTACAAAAATCCCCTTTGGGTTACAATACAACATATATATAAACATAAAGTACAATATTTAATTATAAAATTACTCATATACCGTACCACGGGAGCGTTGCCCCTGCACCTCCGACCCACATGTCGAAACTCCCCCCGATTGGACAAATGCTTCCGCTCTACTTAGCTCGCGAGCTCCGTTCCGGTTGCTTGCTCGGTATTTCGTTCCGTTCAACTTCAACATATGTCCCTTATCTGATATATCAAAATGCCCCCACTAAGAAATTAAAAGTCATAATGTAAAAGGGTTATATTAACACACATAAACAAAAAAATTAGTGAAGCGTAAGTAATCAAGGCTAACTTACCACTGTCAATAAAGCGGTGGTTGTCACGATGAATATAAAAAATTGATAAGAATAGATGAGCACCACATGTTAGCAAATGCGCAATACCTTTATTTTCCCTTTTTAGGGTTTCTGTAAATCCAGCATCTTCTTCTTCTTTTTCAAAGCAGCTAACCTGCAATAGTTAGAATCCATTTCATCTCTAAATCATATCAGCTTCACAATCTCTGGCTTTCATTCATCCATAGTATTGGATTTCTTCGAAGAAATTTCTTGAGATAATTATGGGATTGAGCGTTTCCAAGTAAGTTTAATTGAATCTTCTTCTTATGCACAGAAAATTTAACAAAAAAAAATAAAAAGTTTATGGAGTGTATATATAGGATATTATGTGTTTATGCATTGAGTATGCATTGAATTGTTTTATTCTTCCTAACAAATTTCTTTTGTGTCTTAAAGATTGGAAATGTTGTGAAAATAGGCGGAATAAAACAGGAATCGACATAAACCAGAAGAAGAACACAAAGATTTAACGAGGTTCAGCAAGGAATTGCCTATGTCCTCGGGAGCAGCGGCGGTTCCACTATTTCAGAGAAGTTCCTAGATACATCCCATAGGGTTACACATATAAATAGACATATACAAACCCTCAGATAAAATTACAATCACGCTCTCGCTCCTCCCAACCCCCTTTATTCCTAGAGACACTCCTTTTCACCAGTAGACACACCTATTCACCAAGAAACTCCAACTCCCTAGATATGAGTCATACCTAACAGGAAAAGTATATCTTTTGAAGTGAATTCTATAAATCTCAGTTTTTATATGTTTCATTTTGAAAAATTTTCTTAGTCTGCATTATGTTGTAGTTTTTTTCTCATTTTTCTGAAATTAGAGGACTTTTTTTCATTAATCCAGTTCATATTCCTGCCCTTGAACTTTGACTTAAAATTTTAAAAATTCATGGTAATTTATTTGGCAGCTTTTACACAGTTATACAATTTCAAATGCATGACTTCATATATATAGTTCATTCACTGTGCTCCTCTATTAAGTAACTAATGAGTTGTTTTCTCTAGTTATTAATTGCTCAAGGAAAGATTTGATGAAAATCTTAAGAGATGATAGGAGATACAAGAGAAAAGGAATCCCTACATAAACAACATGGGGATACAGATGAAGCCAAAGAAACATGCACAAGACTATGGCCCNCCTAAATGTTAAATATCATAAATTGGGGGTAAATTCAAGTAAAAATGATATTTTTCAATATTGAAATGAAGAATTAATGTGCCAGACTGCCGCTGGATTTGCAATATATCTGCTAGCGAACAGAAAGCAGTTCCTTTTTGAAATCCTAAAATCATAATACTCTTAAAATATTTTAAACTCCAAATGAATTCAATTTTTTAAAAAGTTTTGTGGTTATCTGCTAAGTCGAATGTGATATTTTGAAATGCGAATCCACTCTTTAAGACTTAGATGAGTATCATTTGAGATACATTTGAGCTATATATGCATCAAGGTGTCAATATAAGCAAGTTAATTATGCACATTTTCAAAAAGTTGCACGTGCTTCCTGATGTAAGTTCCATATTAAATTTATGGCTTAAAGTTTATGCAAGTATGTAAAGCTTATTAAACTCTTTAAGCTATTTAAATATATGAAATTTAAAAGCCAATGTGTGCTCCAACTAATGTATTAGATGCTCAAACACTAGTTTCTAGAATCCTGTGCAGGTTAATTGGGTCGCCTTGTCTATAGGATAGAGTGGTAAGTCCGACCTCACTAGTTTTATTCTCCTCTAGTAGTCCTAAAATAAATCTACAAATCTTGAAATAAGAATTTACAATTCTAAATCACCAAAATAGTCTGATCAATTTCATAAAAAAATAGGAATCGATAGAACTTATATCTTAAAAGTCTAAACTGACAAAATTGAATGCTCATTTTAAATATAAAAGGGTCAATACCCCGATGATGGCCATGTTGATTGAAGATTTCAACTGGAGGGATCAATCTTTTAAATTATGATTTTTAAAGTAACTAACCAAATATTCAAGCAAAATTTGATCACTAAAAGCTTAAAGCAAAATCCCATCCACCCTCCACAACAGTTTGTCGATGGTGACAAATTTCTAAGTGGCTTGAGCTCACAAAAAGCTAATGTTATATTAAATGTATCCCTGTATTTACAATCAAAACAATTGCATGTCAGTAAGGACGTGACCCAAGTCTTCTATCTGCGTGGTTGTGGTGTCAGATGACACCACAAAATAGTGGCTACGACCTGAGCTCACTGACCAGGTGGTTGCCGTCAAATGACACCATTATATTACGGTCACGGTAGCAGTTCATATGCTCCCTAACGGCTTTCCACTCTTTTAGTTGTGAATCATAAGGGTACAATTGATTGACATAAAACTTTCTGTTATCCAAGGTGGACTTAACTTTGTCCCCTTGGACAAACATCCACCCTAGATTTACAAGGATATCTTGAACGATGCAACCCTTGACTGCTGACAAGAATTCTTCTGTAAGGATGGGTCGACTACCTCCTCTGACTAAGGTGATCAGGGACCACGATAGCCCGTGATGATGGAGTCATGGGATCGTGATCGAGTTTCTTCTTCATACCCCACCATCTGCTTTAAGCTTCAAGTGGTGAATTTTACAATTTAAAGTCTTAAATCTGTTATTATATGTTGAATGCTCAATTCTTAATGACTAGTTTGAATCAAAAGTGTTCTCCTGTTATCGGGAGTGGTAATTAACCATAGGGGCTTGCGCTTATGTGAAATCTCGAATCCCATATCAAAAAAGTCCTCGTTAAATAAGGGTGAAATATCTGGGTTATGTCTTATCTACAATCCAATCTTTTTTCTGAAAATTCGACCCTCTAAAGCTCTGAGCAAATCAAAAGTAAAANATGTTTTAAGTGTATTACTTTGCTTCACTGTGTATAAAATATTTGTATAAAATGTTTTATACACATTAATAAATTTTTGTATGCTTCAATGATGTTCTAAGTTGTAATTGCAGGTGCAATTTTGTCATCAAAGTAAGCTATTGTTTGGAACTAATGTATGATGATCTTTGAAGTCTCTTACTATTGCTTTTTGATAACCAAGTTGAGATACATAAAGTACTGCATTATAACATTTACTACTTGTTTTCTTGTATTTGAAAGTGTTTTTTAAGTGTGTAGATCAGTTGGAAATAAAAAGCTGTTTTTGCAGTTTTTTTTTCTATACAATGTTATGCTTTTTGAACTCTTTTGTTCAATAGAGCTCACATTCCCAGTGATATTCTTGCATAGTTTTTTTTTTAAAATTAAAAGTGTAATATTTAAAGGCACTTTTACACCTTATATTTTCTTACATAGTGTTTTTTAAGGCACTTTTACAAGCCCCCCGTAAGGGACTTAGACACTCAAGTGCCCATGGTGGGCGTAAAAGCACACACACTTAATTGTCTGCCTAGCGTCCATCAAGGGCGCTCGAGCGCCCAATTGTTTTTGTGCGACATTGGCCAAACTGAGCTGGCTCTGCTTCTATGCCAACGTGACTGCTTTTGCAGCTGATAGGGAATGTTGTGAACTGAGCGGCAGAAGCTTTTGCTGAATTTTTTGAATTATATGAGGTTTTAAACTTGCAAAAAATAAAATAAAATATATATTTGAAATTGGATGGTTTAGATTTGCAATTGAATTTGGAAATTTGAATTCCTTAAATTTTTAAATGTAAAAGGATGGGGGGCTAAACTTAAATTGAATATCCAATTCTACAAATTGAGGGGTCAATATAAATCAAATACCAAATTCTATGAAGTGATGTTTGAACTTGATATAAACATTAAGTATTATAATTTGGGAGCTTGTAAGCTTGACTTAAATGCTAAATATCATAAATTGGGGGTAAATTTAAGATAAAAATGATATTTTTCAATATTAAAATGAAGAATTAATATTACAGACAACCGCTGGATTTGCAATATATCTGCTAGTGAACAGAAAGCTGTTCCTTTTTAAAATCCTAAAATTATAATACTTTTAAAATATTTTAAACTCCAAATGAATTCAAATTTTATAAAAATTTTGTGGTTATCGCCTAAGTCGAAGGTGATATTTTGAAATGTGAATCCACTTTTTAAGACTTAGATGAGTATCATTTGAGATACATTTGAGCTATATATGCATCAAGGTGTCTATATAAGCAAGTTAATTATGCACATTTTCAAAAGTTGCATGTGCTTCCTGATGTAAGTTCCATATTAAATTTATGGCTTAAAGTTTATGCAAGTATGTAAAACTTATTAAACTCTTTAAACTATTTAAATATATGAAATTTAAAAGCCAACGTGTGCTCCAACTAATGTATTAGATGCTCAAACATTAGTTTCTAGAATCATGTGCAGGTTAAATGGGTCGCCTTGTCTATAGGATAGAGTGGTAAGTCCGACCTCACTAGTTTGATTCTCCTCCTAGCAAAGATTGAAGTTGATGAGTCTAGTAGTCCTAAAATAAATCTCCAAATCTTGAAATAAGAATTTACAATTCTAAATCACCAAAATAGTCTGATCCATTTCATAAAAAATAGGAATCGATAGAACTTATATCCTAAAAGTTTAAACTGACAAAATTGAATGCCCATTTTAAACATAAAAGGGCCTATACCCGATGATGGCCGTGTTGATTGAAGATTTCAACTGGAGTGGTCAATCTTTTAAATTAAGATTTTTAAAGTAACTAACCAAATATTCAAGCAAAATTCGATCACTAAAAGCTTAAAGCAAAATCTCATCCACCCTCCACAACAGTTTGTCGATGGTGACAAATTTCTAATTGGCTTGAGCTCACAAAAAAGCTAATGTTATATTAAATGTATCCCTGTATTTACAATCAAAGCAATTGCATGTCAGTAAGGATGTGGCTCAAGTCCTCTATTCGCGTGGTTGTGTGGTCAGATGACACCACAAAATAGTGGCTACGACATGAGCTCACTGACCAGGTGGTTGCCGCCAAATGACACCATTATATTACGGTCATGGTCGCAGTTCGTATGCTTCCTAACGATTTTCTACTCTTTTAGTTGTGAATCATAAGTGTACAATTGATTGTCATAAAACTTTCTATTAGCTAATGGGGACTTAACTTTGTCCCCTTAGACAAACATCCACCCTAGATTTACAAGGATATCTTGAGCGATGCAATCCTTGAGTGCTGACAAGAATCCTTTTGTAAGGATGGGTCGATTACCTCCTCTGACTAAGGTGATCAAGGACCACGATGACTCATGATGATGGAGCCGTGGGATCGTGATCGAGTTTCATCTTCATACCCCACCATCTGCTTTAAGCTTCAAGTGGTGAATTTTACAATTTAAAGTCCTAAATCTGTTATTATTATATGTTGAATGCTCAAGTCTTAATGACTAGTCTTAATCAAAAGTGTTCTCTTGTTATCGGGAGTGGTAATTAACTATAGGGGCTTGCGCTAATGGGAAATCTCGAATCCCATATCAAAAAAGTCTTCGTTAAATGAGGGTGAAATATCTAGGTTGTGTCTTATCTACAATCCAATCCGTCTTCTGAAAATTCGACCCTCTAAAGCTCTGAGCAAATCAAAAGTAAAATAATGCAGAATCCGTCAGGAGTGGTCGTGTATTTTCGGAGCCCACACATAGATGGTTGGTTTTAATCCTAAGCCAGTGGCTAAGTAGATGGTTTTAATATCATGCTGAGCCAATTGCTTCAATATCCTTGAATATGCTAATTTTGAAGATTTTAGTATCCTAAAATATGGATTAGATGGATTAATAAAGCTGAATCTACTTGCCTTGTGGATGGTCCTCATAGAGTGCAAATATCGAGTAGTTGTATGTGTGTACATATGCAGGGTTGCACAAATGGTTTATTGTGCTTTCAAGATGGAAAGACTTGACTATGAAATGGTTCACAGTTCACAGAGGACATAACTATGAAATATTAAAAACAAAATGAAGATTTACATACATACCTCTCAATTCAATTCTTATGTATTTAAATATCTAACTTCTGAACTTTACTTCTTACATGTATAACCTTATCAAGGCATGGGAATTTGTATTTTAGTTTTTAAAGGTTATATTAATGGTATTTTTCTGATATGAAAGATTTATGTGGTATTAATGAGAAAAAATAAGGTTTGGGTGTTGGATATGTAAATACATTGGAATTGTGTGGTATATATGTAAGTGCCTCTAAGATGGACCACTGCGCTTCTGTTCTCTCTTTGCATGGTGAATCATAAATGGTCCCAAATCTAATAAAGGCTATTTATTATTTAAAATTTAAAATTAATTATTCCTATAAGAAAAATGTAATTTTGTGTTAGTAATTTCATGAATATTACCCAAATCTCAGCTATCTATATCTCAATTGATCAAGCTATCATATAAATATCAAAATTTTACATAAAAATCTTAACTCTCATCTATTTGTTGAAATTCTAATAATTATTTGTTTTTGTCAAGAATAAGGATCTGTTTGGGGCAACCACAGCTTACTAAAAGTAGCTGTGGAGTTGTTGAATAGTAATCTGTTCCTCAAAAAGCTACGATGGCTATTACAATATTTTTTAAAGTCAGATTGAAGCTAGAAAGATGCCACCTCACCCAGCTAAGAGTTGTAGGAAAATACAAATTTCAACGGCTATTTTTTGAAAATAACTGTCAAAATGTAGTTTATCATAACAGATAAAAGTGCAGTGTGGTGCTGCACCGCTGTCCCAAACAAACCGTATATGCGTGAATTCAATAATTTATTTCTTAAGTTGTATATAAGTATAGTTATGTATGGTTTTAATAATATGTGTGTGATTCTCTTTATTTTTTTCTTATTAATTTCAACAAATTCCATAACTTTGATCAAGTTTAAGTTTTTAGTTTAATTATTTTACTTTTAAAGTTTTAAGTATATGCAAAAACTTTTTCTTTTCATAAGCTGGTTTTTTTGATAAATTTTAAATTCATAAATATAATAATTAGAATAAGTTTGGTTGATTTTGACTAATTTAGATTATTCCAGCCGACCTTTCAATACTTATGATATGAATTTCAACCTTTTATTAATTAAATTTCAAATGTCTCTTTTTTTGGGGAATTGACATAAAGGCCCTTCAAAACACCTCTATTTACTTATATAGCCCTCAAACATCCATTAGGCATATGAAACTTTTGAATACTCCCAAATGGGGCAGTCCTTCTGCTCGAATTTAGCTCGAAGATCATTGATTGTTGAATTGAAACTTTGGTTGAGATTGAGATCTAATTAAAATGAACAAGTCGAGCTATTTAGCCGAAAATTAGCATTAAATTTTTTTCAACCCAATTTCAAGTCATGCATGAATCGGCTCGAACTGAGTTGAAATCCGCTCATAATATTTTTTATTTATAAAAATTATATATATAATGTTAAATAAAATTGAATGTAACGAGTCACTAGCTAGTTTCGAGCTAGAACAGATCCAAATAACTCAATTTGAGCCGGCTTATTTAGGTTTCAAACCAAATCAAGCTTGATTCAGTATCAAGCCGGCACGGCTCGAATTAGAATATAACGAGCCAATAGTCTATTTTGAGTCTAGTAAATCTATTCAAGTTGATTTCAACCTGACCCCAACTCGACTTGAAATTTGATCATTGACGGCCCTAATTCTTGCTTCAAGACACCAAAATTTGTNTATATATATATATATATGTATATAACATTTTTGTGTGCAAATGTGATTAAAAATTTACGGTCTTTTTTTAAAAAGTTTTGAGTAAAAAACATTCACTATCTTTGTTTTCAATATTAATGATCATTGATACTCCACCAACAAATTTTCATCATTCGACACGAATCTTGATGCATTACACGAATCTCGAGATAATATTTTAAGCAAGAAACATTCAAATTTTGATAAAAAGTTATTCAGAGCTTCGATTTTAGCAAACTTATAGACAAACTGATCGGCTTGATGAGACAAATCTAATGATATAAAAACTAGCCCAATCCGAGTCAATTCAAGCCCATACCAAGTCATTGAACCACACTTACATGATTTTCAGACACATTTAGAATATCAAAGAGTTGTCAAATATGATAAGTTTATACTCAAATTGAGTGGCTCGACAAGACGAATCCAACGAGCCCAAGATCACTAAATTCTGATATCTTTAAGAAACTCAAATGCCCATTAAGCGACTTTTGACTGGAGGAAGCTCTCCGGACCGTCCGATCAAAATGATTCATATTCATGCATTAATGACACCCAGATCACTATAAATAGAGCCCCACCCTTCACTTGTGGGGGGCTGAAAGTTTCAGAGAGAACTGGAAGCTCTAAGAAAGAGTCGAAGTCCAACACCATTCTGACCATCGTGAACCACCGTCGATCATCATTGGTCACCGAAGGACCGTCGTCGACACTTGTCGATCGCCGTCATCCACTGTCGACCGTTACGGTCGATCACCACCAATCAGACACCGTCAATCATCGTCGCATGACATGAGCTCATCTCTACGGTCCATGTGTCAACAACGACCTACGTGGTTCACAGCTCGAGTAGCTCCCGACTCCGGCCCCAACGACCTACTGATGACATTCATACTCGCCACTACGGCCTATGTGGTCCACAACTCCGGTAACTTCTTACTACAGTTTCTTTGACCAATTAACACTTATAGAGCAGTCATCTACAACACTCACGTTAGACTACTACCTCTACAACAATCAACAATGACCGTTGTAACTTGCCGTCACCAAGAACTACAGCCAAATTATAGTTATACAACTTTGAATTCCATCTTCCCTAATTTAGAGGAAGAATGAACTTGTGTACTCATCATTCATATTGAATTATTTCAACTGTGCTAAGCCCTGTAATTTTTCCCTCTTTCAAGGGTTTTCCACATAAAAAGTAGAGGTATATCTTTCTGCTTACTCTTTCCTGTTATTTGTTTGTGTTGAATTCTCGTGTAATGCTAAGACGATAATTCATTACTTTACCGCCGCGAATTTTCTGACACACGTCATTCATTAATGAAAAAGGATGACCGTTGAGTGTATGATTAAAATTATAATCACATGATTATCTCTGAATATCTTAACATACACAATTAATGATCATACTCATGAAATAAGATTCTGTAAACTATAAATTTTCCAAAAGGAACTTTTTTTTACAGTTTTTCAAGAGATATAACTATTAATTTAATTTTTAATCACACTATTTATTGGAAAATAAGCATTTAGAGAATATAAGAGGAAGCAGTAGGCACAGGTGCTACCCACGAAGAAAGTATTACATACAGATCATTCGTATGTGCAGATTAGGTGTATTTAGAATATATTTGGGGTGTACTCACCTAAGTTCACCCTAAATAGACCCAATCCATACCAACATTATCCTTATTTAATATCTCCTATTTCGTAAACCTCACTTTATAAAAATTGTTGTAAATAAACCAAACCTATCCAAACATGAAAACTTTATACCTGATGCGTGCTAGAAAATTCGCGACGGTAGAGTAATAGATTATCATATTAGCGTTACACGAGGATTCAACACACACTCATATGAAAGAGAAACAACCTGTGATGACACCAGAAGTTTTTAGGTGGAAAACCCGTAAAAGGAAAAAACCATGGGGCCTGACCCAGTTATAAAAATTCACTATAATTTGATAATTACAAAGACCCCTTATCTTCACAGAAGGCCAATGATTACAACAATTTTCAGATTACAACATTGTCTGACGGTGTCCGGTCAACAGAGATCTGCAATTATCGACGGTGGTCAACGTCAGTTGATGACAGTCGGCGGTAGTCTATGAAGGTCAGCAGTGGTCGACGACGGTCGACAGTGGTCTACGGTTGGTGGTGGTCGACAGTGATCGACGATGGTTGACGACGTCCGACGGTGGTTACTGATGGTTGGTGGTGGTCGCACTATTTATAGTGAGCTTC
>JXCR01049565.1:329537-353002 GCA_002079205.1 Phalaenopsis hybrid cultivar | reverse complement strand
ATATATATATATATATATATATATATATATATATATATATATATATATATATATATATAACATTTTTGTGTGCAAATGTGATTAATAATTTATGGTCTTTTTTTAAAAAGTTTTGAGTAAAACATATTCACTATTTCTTTTTCAAATATTAATGATCATTGATACTCCACCAACAAATTTTCATCATCCGACACGAATCTCGATGCATGACACAAATCTCGAGATAATATTTTAAACAAAAAACATTTAAATCTTAATAAAAAGTTATACAGAGCTCCGATTTCAGCAAACTTATAGTCAAACTGATCGACTTGATGAGACGAACCTAATGATTTAAAAACTAGCCCAATTCAAGTCAAATCAAGCCTATATCAAGTCATTGAACCACACTTAGATGATTTTCAGACACATTTGAAAGATTAAAGGGTTGTCAAATATGACAAGTTTATACTCAAATTGAGCTTCCAAATATGTCCGAAAATCTTCTAATTATGGTTCAATAACTTGATCTGAGCTTGATTTGACTCGAATTGGATTAGTTTTTATATCATTAGGTCTGTCTCATCGAGCCGGTCAGTTTGATTATAAGTTTGCTGAAATCAGAGCTTTGAATGAATTTCTATCAAGATTTGAATGTCGGGAGCCGTGATATGTCTAAGTATCAGAATGGTATTATTAATATTGGAGTTGAAAGATACCCACATTTTCAAATAAGTTGTTATTTAAGAAAATGACAATCCATTGAAAGATACAAATGATTAAACTTGGATGTTAACTATTAAATATCAAGGGATTGTTTACATACATACCACCCAATTCGTATGTATTTACATACCTGACACCTAAACTTTACTCTGTGTAATAGGGCTTACCGATATCACGGCGGGGACGGCGAAGGCGAAGGCGAAGGCGACGGCGACGGCGACGGCGACGTTATTTAAAAGTTCACTTTTTTTTCTTTTCATCTGATACCGCCATGAAGGAATTATAATTTCCAAGTCAGTGTTGTGGATATTTAATTTCAATATAACTAATAAATATTAAATTTAAATAAGAATAATAAAAAATTAGCAATAATTGTCTACTCAATTTTATTGATATATTGGAAGAAAAGTTTATGTGGTTTGCTTTGTTGTGAATATGGAAATCGGTCTACTATATAAATTGACATTTTCTCATGTTTTTAGATTTGATACTCGAAATTAATCGCTTCTAATTTCTTCTATAATTTGCTGTAGAAGAGAAAAAAAAAATAATGGACTTTATTAATTATTTGATTAACTCTTTAATGGGTCTATTTGCACCCTTTGTTATCTCTCTTCGGTAGTGGTACTTTTTCAGGTTCTTCTCCTGGTGTGATTCGGTTTAAAGCTCTCGGGTAGAGAGAGAGAGAGGAGAGAATGAGAGGAGAGAGAAAAATGTAGAGAGAAAAAGTGAATTCTTGTAATCGTCAAGGCGATCGACATACGTAATTCCTCGAGCTAATAAAATCTTCTGCAGCTTCTTGGGTGTAGACAATTTGTCGAACCACTTAAATTTGTGTGTTTTCAACTTTCCGTTGTGTTTTCTGATTTTATGAATTTTATCAAACTTGTTTTTCGCTTTATTGTCGTCGTTTTGGCAATATACATGAACTCTCACGCCACATGTCCCCTTAGACCCAAGTGAGAGATGCGAGAACAACGAAGAACAAATTGATACTTCAGAATGACCAAAACTAACATTTTCAGTCATTTTGTCCTCAATTAAACCAGTCGGTGAAAACTAATTTCAATTCTATTCCTTTATCGTCCTATTCAGTTTCTTGAAATTAAACAGACCCTGAACAAAGTATTTTAAATTCAGTGTGTTTTGTATTGTTTTTTTAATGGATATATAAAATATATTTCAAATACGTCAAAAGGGCATTTAATGGGTGCATACTAAACCCCTAATATATCAAAGGCCCATANACGGTGATCGGTGGTGGCCGGCGACGATCGACGGTGATGCTGAGCTGTGACTTCTTCTCAAGGTCTCAAGGTCTCTCTCTCTCTAATATTCAACTTTCTATTTATAGTGTTATGGGTGTAATTAATGCAGAAATATGCACTATTCTGATCAGGCGGTCCGGAGAGCTTCCATCGATCGTACAACGTTTAATGGACATTTGCGTGATTTAATGATGTCAGAATTGAGTGATTTTGGGCTTGTTAGAATTGTTTTGTCGAGCCGCTCGATTCGAGTATAAACTTGTCATATTCGACAATCGTTTGACCTACCAAATGTGTTTGGAAATCTTCTAATTATGGTTCAATGACCTGATTTAGACTTGATTTGACTCAGATTGTACTAGTTTTTATATCATTAGGTCCGTCTCATCGAACCAGTCAGTTTGACTATAAGTTTGTTGAGATCGAATCTCTAGATGAATTTTTATCAAGATCTGAATGTTTCTTGTTCTAAAATTGTCTCGGGATCCGTGCTATGTGTCGAGATTCGTGCCGAATGATGAAAATTTGTTGGTGGAGCATGAGGATGGCATGCATGTCACAATGCTCATATTTATTAATGTTGGAGTTGAAAGATACCCACATTTTCAGATAAATTGTTAATTATGAAAATGACAATCCATTGAAAGATACAAATGATTAAACTTGGATGTTAACTATTAAATATCAAGGGATTGTTTACATACATACCACCCAATTCGTATGTATTTACATAACTGACACCTAAACTTCAAGTCAGTGTTTTGGATATTTCATTTCAATATAAATAATAAATATTAAATTTAAATAAGAATAAAATTAAAAAAAATATATTTTTTTAGCAATAATTGTCTACTCAATTTTATTGATATATTGGAAGAAAAGTTTATATGGTATACTTTGTTGTGAATATGAAAATCGGTCCACTATTCTAATTGACATTTTCTCATGATTAACGGTAAATTAGATTTGATACTAGAAATTAATTGCTCCTAATTTCTTCTATGATTTGCTCCAGAAGAGAAAAAATAATAATTAATGGACTTCATTAATTATTTGATTAATTCTTTAATGGGTCTATAGACATGCTAGCACCCTTTGTTATCTCTATTTGACATTGTTACTTTTTCAGGTTCTTCTCCTGGTGTGCTTCAGTTTGAAGCTCTCGGGTAGAGAGAGAAAGAGAGAAGGAGAGGAGAGAGAAAGAGGTAGAGAGCAAAAGTGATTTCTTATAATCGTCAAGGCGATCGACAGACGTAATTCTTCAAGCTAATAAAATCTTATGCAGCTCCATGGGCAAAGACAATTTGTCGAACCAATTAAATTTGTTTGTTTCCAACTTTATGCTGTGTTTTCTGATTTTATGAATTTTCTCGATTTTGTTTTTCGCTTTATTGTCGTCATTTTGACAATATACATGAACTCTCATGTCACATGTCTCCTTAGACCCAAATGAGAGATGCGAGAACAACAAAGAACAAATTGATATTTCAGAATGACCAAAACTAATATTTCGAAAGGGGCAAAAAAATAAAATTGTCAATATAAGCAAAAATTTGAAATTCACGGAAAACAATTACTCCCCTAAACCCTACTTAGGTTCCTCCCTGCATGCTTGCTTATCATCTTCTCACATAAAATTAAAACAAAAATGTTAAAAGAAAANTGATCTGCAGGTAGATTCTCATCCTCTCCTGAAATGAATGATTGTTTGTTACTACAAAGGCATGGTAAAAAAAGGCTATTTGATAACTAACAAAATATGTAAATATTTTGTAATTTTTCTTTGGTTTTCAGTTTTAGAACTGAGGGAAGTTCTACGGAAGAAAGAAGAAAATTTGGTTAAGAATTTCTCACCATTTGATATGCTGGAGATTGATGAAGGGGAAAGAAGCAGGCCATCCTGGTATGGCAATGCACCAAGCACAGAGTTTGGGCTTGATAATTGAGGATCTATCTTCTCAAGCGCTTCCACAGAAACAACTTTTTTTGGTAATATTTGATGTTGCTGAAGAAAAATAAAAGACATAGGGTTGATTTAAGAAAATAGCAATGTGAAATAGAAGATTCTAAGAAGAATCTAAGAGATTATATAACTCATCTTCAAACCAAAATTCAAAAACAGCAGCATTTCAATATTTTAATGCTGATGTTACAATTGTCACAATTTTCATGCATCAATTAAAGACAATATGAGCTAAACAAAAAGCTTCAATTAACTGAATTCTGAATATTTCAAATAACCGAAAGGAAATTGAAAAAAAAAAAAAAATAGAATTCAAAAGACATAGCACAATTTACCTTGTATTCTGAGACTGAAGCTACAGTGGTGGCTCTCTTTCCCTTTATTTCGTGAAATGTATGTGATTTCACTTCATTAAGTTGTGCCTTGCTTGATTTCTGTTTGATTCTACTACTTGGAGACACTGACTCTGATTGTTGCCGATTATCAGATGGTTTTTGGTTCTTTTCCAATTCATAAGATGTAATCAGAGCACAGTATTTCCTCTCATGGCATGAATTTGC
This sequence comes from Phalaenopsis hybrid cultivar, assembly GCA_002079205.1. NCBI lineage: Eukaryota > Viridiplantae > Streptophyta > Magnoliopsida > Asparagales > Orchidaceae > Phalaenopsis > Phalaenopsis hybrid cultivar. The sequence continues at coordinate 348,506 of JXCR01049565.1, read as the reverse complement.
TCTCTTCTGCAACCTTGGACTTCTGAAGTTATCTTCTTCTCTTTTAATGGTTTCTTTGGCCAAGGAATTCAAGCTCTTAGCAGTCTTTCTTTTTGGAGTTTGTTCTTCATCTGTAATCAAAGAATCCTTCTTTTTTGTACTCGGATCACATGTTTTAATCTTTCTAAGACCTGATGGCCCTTCAAATTTAGCACATGGGGAGGAAGAAATACCAGCTGACTTGCTTTCAGGTTTTATACCGAAAAATGGAGACTTTAAAGCTCTTTCTGACTTATTGGTTGGCCTCAAGCTTTTCGCTGAATTCTTTCTTTCTAATACAGCACGTCTGAGATCTCTTGTTTCCTTGCTGTTATGTTGGAACTCAAGCTTCTGCAACTTGTTCTCTATCGCATTATAAACTGATTCAATTTTCTGCTTCATATTGCCTTCAAATGCCATATTCTGCTGAGTCTCTTCAACAACTAATCTTGAATTGGAATTGGATTTCATATGGGGGTTGATACTAATGCGAGACTTGGGGGACTTGCCATGTTTGTTTTCCTCTTTCCATTGGCTCCTGACTGGTTCATGAACTTTAACAGAACTTTCTCTTGCAGAATCAATTGGCTCCAATCCCATAAGCTTTGCAACAATACTGGTGTTATTTTCATTGCTTCTAAGGTTTTGATTAGGATTTGAGGCTTCAGATATTCTAGAATTGGTTTTCATCTTTAATTCCATCATAAATGAGTTGACTTTGGAATTGAAGTCACGCCTCAGTGAATCTTCCATGCTGTCCAAAGAGAATCTCTTCTGTTCTTTCTGTGTAGCTGCTCTTTTGATACATNCCTCAGTGAATCTTCCATGCTGTCCAAAGAGAATCTCTTCTGTTCTTTCTGTGTAGCAGCTCTTTTGATACAGGTGGATATCCTTCCATCAGATGAAAACCGTGGTGAGCTGCCTACTCCATTGAAATTATTAGGGAATTCTCTAAGTTTGATCAAAATCTCAAGTGATTCTTCAAGCTCTTTCAATTTTGACAGATCAGTAGGTCTTGGAGAGTCCACTGGTTTCAGGACTTTGTTTCTTTTGTTCTCCACCTTCGTCTTTTCTTTGATTGACACATTTTTTAGATCTTTGCGTGTAGATTCTTTGATGCTCTCTCTGAAGCCAGGGGATTGATTGATATCTGTGCTCCTTGGCTTTGCTGAATTCTTTGGTGATTTTACAGAAGAAAATGAGTGCTCGGAGGATTTTGGTTCTTGTTTTGGTAATCTGTGCTTGCGTGAAGAACATGATGTGGATGAAGAAGAAACAGAGGTTCTTGTTGATAATTCCATGGAAGACCTCGAGTTTTCTTGATAACTCCTGCTTGGATTCTGCTCCTGAGAAATGCAATTCCATCATGATGAATCTCTTAAAAATACAGACACTTAAAACATAAACCAAAAAAAAAAAAATTTTCTTTTTTTTTTACTTCGCATCAAACCATACCAATTTGCAGAATTCTNAACTCCTGCTTGGATTCTGCTCCTGAGAAATGCAATTCCATCATGATGAATCTCTTAAAAATACAGACACTTCAAACATTTTAAAAAAAAAATTTCTTTTTTTTTACTTCGCATCAAACCATACCAATTTGCAGAATTCAGGGTAGTCAGCTCCCTCCTCACAGAGGCTTATTATTGCATCAGCTGTAAATTTGCAATGATCATTCAAATCATACCAAGTGAACATAATATCTTATAAATTACACTTCAAGATAAATAAAATATAAATCTGTAAAGAAATATAAATAATTGAAGCCTCGTAGATGACAACAATTGTCTTCATAAACAGATAATCAAGACTGCTTTTTCATTTAATTTTCTTAATCTCAATGATAGCCAAAATTAAGAAAAAAAATTACAGAAAGCTAATCAGTACCTGAAGGACTCTTCCTANTTACACTTCAAGATAAATAAAATATAAATCTGTAAAGAAATATAAATAATTGAAGCCTCGTAGATGACAACAGTTGTCTTCATATACAGATTATCTGGTATATAATTAAAAAAACAAGACTGCTTTTTTATTTAATTTACTTAATCTAAAAGATAGCCAAAATTAAGAAAAAAAATTACAGAAAGCCAATCAGTACCTGAAGGACTCTTCCTGAGGTATTGCCCATTCAATTTTTCTGAGCTGAGTAGAAACTGGCGATCAAATAATTGAAAGATGCCAGTCAGACAACCAGCTGATTTCTTTGACGATTTATCTTCATTCCTCAACCAATAGGAAAACTTCGTTGACATTTTTTTTTCTCAAATTAAATATTCCCACCTTAAAAGACAAAACTAGTGCCAAAGCGATGATGCAATCTTCAGGATTAAATTTAAAAAGTTGTTTTTGAAATAACCATTTAGCGTTACAGATTAACAAAACTCAACAAAAACCTTCAAAAAAGTAAAAGTTTTGTATCTTTCTGATCAGCTAGAATCTCTTCTTCTTCTTCTTCTTTACTTCCAGTGGTAATTTTTTTCCTCCCTTAATTATACTTTGATCACTGAACTTCTATCCATAAAACAACAAATTAAGTCGGAGAAAAGAAAGCCTGAAGCTTTACTACAGAAGATCCAGTTTTGAAGGAATGAAGAACAACAAAGGCGAAGAAGGCTAAGAATCTCAGCTCGTATGCAGAACTTGAAAGTGGAAGAAGAATTATATGAATATGATGAGCACAAAGGAATGAGAAGTGCTAAGGTTTTATTAATGGCAGAAAGTGGAGCAGTGCGCTGATGAGTGTGGAACCTACAGAGCATGGTCATGTTGGATTCGAATTCAAATGTGGGTCTGACTTGTCTTCATTAAGCATATGATGGCTGTCAGGAGAGATAGAATTTCAGTCCTTAAAAAATAAATTGGTGTGCTCCAATACTAGCACAATTGTTTAAAAAAAACTATTCTCATTTTTTAAAGAGAAACCAAGTCCTGAAGAACTGTCTGAAATGTTTTGTAATTAAATAACATGAAGGAAGCCTTGCATACATACCGCTATGTAAATTAAATCCTAGTTGCTGAGCTAAACTTTAATTTTTACATAAATGCATCTTAGATAACCATCACAAAGTTATATTTCACATTTCAAAACTTAAAATAGTGATATTTTTTTATATGATATGAAAGATATTGCATGGTATAAATATAAAAAATAAAGTTTTTGTGTCAAATAGGTAAATACATATGAATTGGTTGGTATGCACATATATGTAAATGCCTCTAAAATAAAACTATGTCAAAATTTTGTTTTTCTTTTTCTCTAGCTCCATTATCCACTTTAAAGAAGCCAACTTGAAGATAAAACTAGTCTGTCATTTACTCATGAATCATTATAATCGCAGCAGTATGGCTTTATTTCTGAAGGCTCTTTATACTACCTAATTTGTTTTCATAATTTGATTGTCCATGTTTTATTATGAAATTTGGAAGTAAAATGTGTAGAGCTGGAAACAGTCCATGTTCTCTGAGAAGTTGATTAGGCTGTCCTGAAGCAGATGATAATGAGATGAGTCTATTCCGCACAGAAAATTGAGTGGAATGAAACAGGCAAATAGATAAATGAGAAGGGAACAGAAAAGTTTAGGCCATGCAAGTAAATAACATAAGGTGTATTATCTTTGTCTATTTGTTTTGTTTAGGTAGCAAAGACATGTGAGATGTTCGATGCAGTATTGCATGCCATGGCAGCTTGTCTGCTGCTTTTACATAACAAGGTCCCATAATGAGGGAGATGGGAGAGAGATATCTTGATTATTATTATTATTTTTTTCTTTTTCTTTTTTTTTGGAAGATTTACATAAGTACCACACAATTCTTGTTTATTTACATTTCTATGGCATAAACTTCCATTTTTACATCTATATATGCCATCTTATCTATGTGATATGAAATTTTAGGGTGGTAAAAATGTAATAATAAAGTTTAGGTGTTGGATATGTCAATATATAAGAATTTGGTGGGTGATATGCATGTAAATGCCTTGTTTTTTTTTTCCCCTTAATCGAGGCATTATAAGAAAAAAATAAATTTATCTATCCTAGTTTTAATCCATGTAATCTATTAAAGTTATGTAATACATTTATTTGGGCTAGGGGTATATTTACACACATACCACTCAATTTTTATGTATTTACATATCTGCCTTCTAAATTTTACTTTTTATATTCATGCCACCTAAATATTTCAAGTAAGGTGGCATCTATGCAATAATTGAAGTATGGGTGTGTTATGTAAATCTTCCTTTTCCTTAAGAATCCTAAGTAGAAAATTCAGTGATATGACTTCGAAGCTGTGCCCTTGTCAAGAAAAATGAAAACTCATACCACGGCAGCAATCAGTTCGCTATAAATAAAAAATAAAATAATAAATTTATATGATCAGAAAGTAATATTTAAATCAATTTGAATTTCTAAATTATTTTAAATTCAAATCATAATTAAATCTAATTTCAATTCAAATTAAAAAAATAAATTAATCAAATAAATTCCAAAGAAGATGCCACGGAACAAAAGGATAAGCAATTTTATTTATTTATTTATTTATTATTTGTCAATAAGACAAATTCACCCCATAAGCCTATATAATAATTTGATGAAAATAGTCAACAAACTGCATCGTTTTTTCAATATAAAGGTGCGGTCTTATCTCACATTTTACCAAATATATAATTGAGAATGGAGTCAATACGCTATTAGAAAACGTGAAATGTGTTGGGAGCATCTCCACCTGGCCAAAGGAATCCCTGATCATTTTTGTAGGAAATTATTTACAATAATCGTTGATTGTCTAATTTGATGATATGTTCGAGGGGCATTTGCATAAATATCACCTAATTTTTATTTTTAAGTATTTATATATCTATTGAATTTTGATATGCACGTGAAATGCATTCTAAGAGTTATAATATAAGACAGAAGAGAGAGACGGGGAGAGAGAGAATTATACAACAATGAATAATAATCGGTCATTTCTCATAAAATGATCCTCATACTTATAGAAAAGGGGTACAATATCTGGGCGTTACAAGATATTTAAGGAAGTTCACTTATGTGAATTTATGGATCGTCTACCTCCTGGTTGGGTTGTTGAGCTTAGTAGACTTTGGTTCAGTAAGACTTGCTCGGTCAGCTATGTCGAGTTAGCAGAACTGGTCGGTTGATCTCACCTAGCTTCAGGTCGGTATGACCGCTTTAGTGCCCGTTTGAGGCAGCTTATTGGGGTGCGGTGACGATATGCGAACGCCGCCTTCATGTTTGTAAAACACGTTCGCTTAGAATTAATTCCACCGTGCCGAACACACTTAAGGGTTTTCGTTAATAGTGCGCGAAGCGGGATTGGGGGCCGCATCCTCCATTAGATTCTTTCATTAGGGTGAAGATTTCCTCCCGTGCCATTCTCTGCTCGCCCTCGCCCTCGCCGCCGTCTCGAGCTNCATACCGCCCTCGCCCTCGCCGCCGTCTCGAGCTCCTTCGTCGTTTACCTTCTTCCGTGCGGCCCCTTTCATCCTGAGCCAAAGTCAAGGTCCTTTGTCCTCGACATCTTGCATCGCGAGCTGAATTCATGCGAGGTCCTTTGTTCGTGTTCATCAACAAGGAGGGAACCACAAATCTTCAGCTGACGCTAGATGAATTCACCGATTTCTTTCTTCTCGCATCATTGCCTTTTCTCGCATCATTGCCTTTCTTCTCGCATCGAACGCTTTTCTTCTTCGCATCGTTGCTTTTTCTCACATCACTTAACGCTAGGTAAATTCACTGAACCAATATTTTCTGCCTTTTTTTGTAAGGCATTTTTCTGATTCTTCATAAGGAAATGAGAATTATGGGTTGTTTGGTTGTAGGATTTAGCTTAAATACGTCCAAACAACAAAAAGGACATCTTTAATTCCTACAAGTTCTTAGGTTCTTAAATCTAGTTTTTTCTCTATTTTGGCTTCAGTCTAGGATTTGGATAATCCATCATCAAAGGCAACTTTCTTGTAGTCACTCAGAGATCCACTCAACTATCTTTCTCAAATAATTCTCAAGCAGAGGAGATACAACACCCTCGACAGCCCATTTGTTTAAGGGCAACCATGGCTTCCGTGAGCAAAGCTGAAGTGAACATGTTGATCGATTTATTTTTTGCAAGCTATGACAAACAGGGGTAGAATAATCATTTATCCAATAACAACTGCCAATAAGTCATTCTGAATAAACTCCTCCAAACAACAAGCCAATTATCTTAATAATCTACATATTATTAGATTATTAGAATAATCTGCTTAACAGCGGATTATAAATAATCTACAGCTGCCCTAAACAGACCCTTAGTCGACATAATGTTATCGATCGGTTGAGCTATTCTGACTATCTACCCATGATCCTTGGATACTTCTGTCGACAAAATAAGGCTAGACTATCAGACAAAAGGTGAATCACCGTAACTCGATAGATAGCTCATTCATTAACGAGAGGAGCCCTTCCAGATGTTCGTAGGTTATGTTATTGTTAATTCTTGTCCCTTATGAGGAATCACGGGGGCATATATGAGAATATAGGTAATATTGAATCCTTTCCTTAAGTCCTTGGTTAAGGTGATCTATATCCGATCGACCTCTAGCCTTACTCCTTGGTTTAGGTGATCTATACTTGACCGACCTCTAGCCTCGCTTCAGGGTGTCGCGCGTCTAGTCAAATAAGTAGTTCATTTGATCTGACGTCATTGGGTCCTCCTTAGTTGTATTTTTCTGTTTTTTTGATCGTTGGGTCTCCTTAGATTCATGTTGGTGTATTCCCGATGTACAATATAAAAAATCTAAAATTTTAACGAGTCGAACACGAGTAATATATCACTTTAAGTGTTCGACTTGTTGAAAAATGTCGTTGTTCGTCTTCGACTCGTTTATTTCTCATTATTTTAACATGTCAAACATAAGTTGTTTGCGAACAACGAGCCGTTTTGATAGCCCGTCACCCAAACATAGGATGTTATATATATATATAACAATTCGAGCCAAAATGAGTCGAAATGCGAATGAACAAAGCTGTGTTTTTGTTCGGCTCATTTATATATTGAGCGCAAAAAAAAAATATTTATGCTCAGCTCATTTACTCAGTGAATGAATCGAATATAAACTACTTAAAAAAAACAAATAAGAGCTATTCACAAACAACATGCCATTCTGACTATTAAGTCAATTTTATGAACATTCAGAAGANATGAGTCGAAATGCGAATGAACAAAGCTGTGTTTTTGTTCGGCTCATTTATATATTGAGCGCAAAAAAAAAAAAAAAATATTTGGCTCATTTACATAGAGAATGAATCAAATATAAATTACTTAAAAAAAATAAATAAGAGCTGTTCACGAACAACATGCCAAGTGATGCCGAAACGTAAAGTTATCACATCAACTGATTTCAAGGGTTTGCATCGTGGCTTTGTTAATTTACTCGCGAACAAAATCAACAAAAACAACGATGCAAGAGCCTTAAATCTCGAGTTAAATTTGGCTACAAGGAAGATTTATGAAGGACTAGATTTAGCGAATAAGTTATAAAATTGTTGGATTTAAGAACGCCAAAAATACTTTTAAAGGGCTCATTAAATCCCATCTTAATCTTGCTACCAAACAACCCCTGGTAGTGTGTTCAATCAAAATAGCTACATGAAGCCAAAGAAAATATAATCTGAAAAGGAAAATGACAAATTTTAAAAATAGTATTTTTTTTTTTAAATTGAATATTACAAATTGATAAAATAAAAGAAAAATTTCAAGAACTACAAATCACATTGCCACGGGACGATAAATGACAAAATTGTTCAAATTACATCTTTGGAATTTGATTTTTTTTTTTTTTTAAATAAAGCTTAGGTGTTAGAATGCATGGGATTTTAAAATGAATTTTAGAGGGTAATATTTGTATACTAAAAAATGTTCTACACGGATCTCGAGATAATCATGTAGCTCGTTACGACCGATTAAGCTCTCTCTCTCGACCACCTCACTTCAGTCTATCAGTCAAGCTCTCTCCCTTGACCAACTCATTTCAGTCGGTCCCATTCGACGAGTCAGATAGACACACTAAAGCAACTGTTGTCTTCAGGAATTTAGATATAAGTCACTTAATTTCTCATGTATTGAATGTCATCAGGACAAAAAAAAAAGAAAAGAAACGCAGACATTAAAGACTGCATTGAGCTCGAGACGATCCAACAATTGAAATAAAAAAGATTAAAATATCTTTTGCTTATCTATTCAAAGCAAAGTCAAATATATAGTTTTTGTACATTTTTCCCTTCCTACCTTCTATAAATATGATGACTTCATGATGTAAACATGGGGACTTTTTATGGGGCACGCTTCATTTGTAACATCTAATTTTATGAAATAAAATAGGTCACCGAACTCGGGAACACCCCAATTTCCCCCTGGTCCTCTTCTCTCTCTCTCTCTCTCTCTCTCTCACACACACACACACACACACACATTTCTCTCCCTCTCTCGGTCACCTTTTCTCAGTCCAACGCTTTATTCCTTAGGCACGATCTGCTAGACAAATATGGATTTAACATCATAAAATGAGTGGTGAGTGTGGAACGTGTTGTAAACAAGAAGACGAGCCAACACCAAGAGGAAACTCTTCAGAGAAAAACTCCTAGAAAAGAACACACAAGGAGAGCTTGCACAAAAACGGATCTACTTTCTTTACTCCTCATCAGTGGCTATCTCTTAAATACTTCATCTCTTTCTTTGTATTTCCCCATAGATCTAGTGGAAATAGAGGCAACCCAAACTTCCAATCTCCATCGCCCCTCAAGCATCCATCTCACGTCACCACATAGCAGTCATGAAACTCTTCTCCACGCAAGCTTATCAAGCCTCCTCAAACTCCCCACGCCTTTTCTTCCAAGGCAGCTAGTACTTTCACTTCCTATTACCTCTCAAGCTACGAGCTTTCTCTCCACTTCCACCTCCAACCGAGGCCTTCAATTCCTCTACCCAAGCGCTCTCTCTCTCTCTCTCTCAGATTTTTTCACTCGCTCCGCTCCACCATTCTTCTCTACAAGTAAACTTCATTTCTACATCTCATTTCTGCAGCAAGTAGGGTTCTTACACCCTTCAGCCGAATTTCTCCTACCGCACTTCATCCAGCCGACCATATTACATTCCAACGACTGGAATTCATTTTGAAGAGCAATTGAATAGTGGAGATTTAACTACTTACCACCCAATCCTCACAAGTCTATATGTACATTCATTCTGCCGACACCTACTGAAGCCTCTTTTTCAATTTTGAACTCGTAGCGTCGCATGACAAGTTAAATATGAAAATTCCCCCGTCAGTTGATATGATTATTGACTTTATATATATTAAGAACTTATTTCTTTCGTATAATTTCAGAACTGGCTTAGGGTCGAAGTCAATTGTTATCAAGACCATTCCGAATAAGTTTAGGCAGCAGGTGAAGATGAAGCATCTAACTCGTATGTGGATTTATTTCGGTCTTTAATGATTTTAAATAGACATAAGGATGGTGTTGAGAAGTTTAGGGCAAAGAAAACATAAGAATCAACGCAAATCCAGAAAGAAACACAGAGATTTAACGAGATTCAAAAAAGATGTCTACGTCCTAGGGAGCAGAGTTGCGGCTTTTCCTTCAATTCAAAAAAAAGTATACAAGAATTCATTCAGTTTTATGTTTTCCAGTCATGAAACTGACTCTACTATGTTTTTCAAGAATACAAAACTGACAAGAATCAAACTTGCAGCTTTTAACACTATGCAACATATTTCTTTTATACGATTATGTCATCCCACGTTCACTAAGATGACCAAGACGCTTGTGTCATAGTTTTGTATTATTGTCATTTGACTACAAAAAATGAACTCTACCTACAACTGTTCTCCCTAACATTTTGTAGATATTCCATGCAGTTAATTTTCCTTTCATCACAGTCAGTGCACCCTTAACAATTCTGATAGTTTCCTTATCCTCATCTACTTTATGAATAAAACTATTTCTATGTAAATTGCCCAAAGAAATCATATTATTCTTCAAATATGTAATATGTCTCACATCACATAATGTTCTAACAGTGTCATCATACATCTTATTCCTGACATCACCAATACCAACAATATTAAATTATATATCATCATCTAAATATACAGAACCATAATTAGACGACCTATACGATCGTTATCAAGACCATTCCAGATAAGTTTAGGCAGCAGGTGAAGACGAAGCACCTAACTCGTATGTGGATTTATTTCGATCTTTAATGATGTTAAAGATGCACAAGGATGGGATAGTGCTCTTGAGGATCTTGAGCACAAAATTCATTCATGGAAGAGGAGCTCTCATCTTATGTAGGAAAAATCAGAATTGGCCGTTTTGATTTCTATCTAAGGAGATTTATTAACATTTGCTTGAGAGAATAATTAGTTTTTCTTTTTTCCTTTTTTAATGTAAAAAATGTCATTTATTACATACATTCTTACGAAATAAACATAATAAAGAATAATCACTTAATATCAAAATCTAATTGCAGGCACGCCTTATTTTTTAACTATAAAATTGGAAGTCAAGATGAGAATCATAAGGCGTCAAAGTCCAATTCCTATGATCAATATATCAAGATTGTGAAAATCAGATCAAATACCAAATAAGAAAAAGGAAATGTTCTGGGTTTATTGATTCAACTGGGTTTAAATATAATAAATTATAAATTTATTTGAATATGACATAAATGATATATTTTTAAAAAAATAATTATTAAAATGTAAAATAAATACATAATATTTAAATAATAAACATCACAATAATTTTCATAAAATTATTTTAAAATATAATAATTAATTTTCAAAAAAATNTACACTTGACTCTCTGGTTATGGGTAGTTTATGTAGATACTTCTTTCGCGGATATTGGTTTAAGGTGCCTCCCCCCGATCTTANCTGCTTTTACATAACAAGGTCCCATAATGAGGGAGATGGGAGAGAGATATCTTGATTATTATTATTATTATTTCTTTTTCTTTTTTTTGGAAGATTTACACAAGTACCACACAATTCTTGTTTATTTACATTTCTATGGCAAAAACTTCCATTTTTACATGTATATATGCCATCTTATCTATGTGATATGTAAATATATAAGAAATGGGTGGGTGTTATGCATGTAAATGCCTTGTTTTTTTCCCCTTAATCGAGGGAAAAAATTTGCGTACATAAGACGTACGCAGAGTTGCGTACGTCTGTAACCTGCAAACAGGTTACAGTGAGGATTTCAGAAGGTTATAACCGTGTTATATACCCTGTAACCTTCCTGTAACCTATCTATATATGAAAACAGAAGCGCGCTTACTCGAAGATACAAGTATGTTACAGGGAGGTTACAGGATGTATAACGCGGTTATAACCTCTTGAAATCCTCCCTGTAACCTGTTTGCAGGTTACATACGTACGCAACTCTGCGTACGTCTTATGTACGCAAATTTTTTCCTTAATCGAGGCATTATAAGAAAAAAAAAATTTATCTATCCTAGTTTTAATCCATGTAATATCCGCTTGGCTAATATTAAAGTTATGTAATATATTTATTTGGGCTAGGGGTATATTTACATACATACCACTCAAATTTTATGTATTTACATATCTACCTTCTAAATTTTACTTTTTATATTTATGCCACCTAAATATTTCAAGTAAGGTGGCATCTATGCAATAATTGAAGTATGGGTGTGTTATGTAAATCTTCCTTTTCCTTCAGAATCCTAAGTAGAAAATTCATTGATATGACTTCGAAGCTGTGCTCTCGTCAAGAAAAATGAAAACTTATACGACGGCAGCAATCAGTTCGCTATAAATAAAAAAATAATAATAAATTTGTATGATCAGAAAGTAATATTTAAATCAATTTGAATTTTAAATTTAAATCTAAATTATTTTAAATTCAAATCAAAATTAAATCTAATTTCAATTAAAAATTTTAAAAAATAAATTAATCAAATAAATTCCAAAGAAGATGCCACGGAACAAAAGGATAAGTAATTTTATTTATTTATTTATTTATTATTTGTCAATAAGACAAATTTACCCCATAAGCCTATATAATAATTTGATGGAAATAGTCAACAAACTGCATCGTTTTTCAATATAAAGGTGCGGTCTTATCTCACATTTTACCAAATATATAATTGAGGATGGAGTCAATACGCTTCTAGAAAACGTGAAATGTGTTGGGAACTATCTCCACCTGGCCAAAGGAATCCTTGATCTTTTTGTAGGAAATTATTTACAATAATCGTTGATTGTCTAATTTGATGATATGTTCGAGGGGGCATTTGCATGCATATCACCCAATTTTTATTTTTATGTATTTATATATCTATTGAATTTTGATCTGCACGTGAAATGCATCCTAAGAGTTATAATATAAGACAGAAGAGAGAGAGACAGGGAGAGAGAGAATTATACAACAATGAACAATAATCGGTCTTTTCTCCTAAAATGATTCTCATACTAATAGAAAAGGGGGTACAATATCCGGGTGTTACAAGATATTTAAGGTAGTTCACTTATGTGAATTTATGGATAGGCTACCTCCTGGTTGGGTTGTTGAGCTTAGTAGACTTTGGTTCAGTGAGACTTGCTCGGTCAGCTATGTTGAGTTAGCAGAACTGGTCGGTTGATCTCACCTAGCTTCGGGTTGGTATGACTGCTTTAGTGCCCGTTTGGGGCAGCTTATTGGGGTGCGGTGATGGTATGTGAACGCCGCACGTTCGCACCGAATTAATTTCACCATGCCGAACACACTTAAGGGTTTTCGTTAATAGTGCGCGAAATGAGATTGGGGGCCGCGTCTTGCATTGGATTCTCACATTAGGGTGAAGATTTCCTCCCATGCCCTTCTCTGCTCTCCCTCGCCCTCGCCGCCATCTCGAGCACCTTCGTCGTTTACCTTCTTCTGCGCGGCCCCTTTCATTCTGAGCCGAAGTCAAGGTCCTTCGTCCTCGACACTTTGCATCGCGAGCTGAATTCATGTGAGGTCCTTTGTTCGCGTTCATCAACAAGGAGGAAACCAAAAATCTTCAGCCGACGCTAGATGAATTTACTGAACTCTTTCTTCTCGCATCGTTGCCTCTTCTTACATCGAATGCTTTTCTTCTTCGCATCGTTGCTTTTTCTCACATCACCGAACGCTAGGTAAATTTACTGAACCTATATTTTCTGTCTTTTTTTGTAATGCATTTTTTTGATTCTTGAGAAGGAAATGAGAATTATGGGTTGTTTGGTTGTAGGATTTAGCTTAAATACGTCCAAACAACAAAAAGGATATCTTTAATTCCTACAGGTTCTTAGGTTCTTAAATCTAGTTTTTCCTCTTTTTTGGCTTCAATCTAGGATTTGGATAATCCATCATCAAAGGCAGCTTTCTTGTAGTCACTCAGAGATCCACTCAACTATCTTTCTCAAATAATTCTCAAGCAGAAGAGATACAACACCCTGAATAGCCCATTTGTTTAAGGGCAACCATGGCTTCCATGAGCAAAGCTGAAGTGAACTTGTTGATCGATTTATTTTTTGTAAGCTAAGACAAATAGGGGCAGAATAATCATTTATCTAGTAACAACTATAAAAAAGCCGTTCTGAATAAACTCCCCCAAACAACAAACCAATTATCTTGATAATCTACATATTATCAGATTATTAGAATAATCTGCTGTCAGCGGATTATAAATAATCTACAACTGCCCTAAACAGACCCTTAGTCGACATAATGTTATCGATCGGTTGAGCTATTCTGACTATCTACCCACGATCCTTGGATACTTCTGTCGACAAAATAAGGCTAGGCTATCGGACAAAAGGTAAATTACCGTAACTCGATAGATAGTTCATTCATTAACGAGAGGAGCCCTTCCAGATGTTCGTAGGTTATGTTATTGTTGATTCTTGCCCCTTATGAGGAATCACGGAGGCATCTATGAGAATACATGTAATACTGAATCCTTTCCTCAAGTCCTTGGTTAAGGTGATCTATATCCGGTCGACCTCTAGCCTTACTCCTTGGTTCAGGAGATCTATACCCAGTCAATCTCTAGCCTCGGTTCAGGGTGTCGCGCGTCTAGTCAAATAAATAGGTCATTTGATCTCACGTCAGTGAGTCCTCCTTAGTTGTATTTTTCTGTTTTTTTGATCGTTGGATCTCCTTATATTCATGTTGGTGTATTCCCGATGTACAGTATAAAAAATCTAAAATTTTAACGAGTCGAACACGAGTAATATATCACTTTAAGAGTTCAACTTGTTGAAAAATGTCACTTTTCGTCTTCGGCTTGTTTATTTCTCATTTTCTTAACATGTCAAACATGAGTTGTTTGCGAGTAACGAGCCGTTTTGATAGCCCTAGTCACCCAAACATTGGATGTTTTATATATATAACAATTCGAGCCAAAATGAGTCGAAATGCGAATGAACAAAGCTGTGTTTTTGTTCGGCTCATTTATATATTGAGCGCAAAAAAAAAAAAAAAATATTTGGCTCATTTACATAGAGAATGAATCAAATATAAATTACTTAAAAAAAATAAATAAGAGCTGTTCACGAACAACATGCCAAGTGATGCCGAAACGTAAAGTTATCACATCAACTGATTTCAAGGGTTTGCATCGTGGCTTTGTTAATTTACTCGCGAACAAAATCAACAAAAACAACGATGCAAGAGCCTTAAATCTCGAGTTAAATTTGGCTACAAGGAAGATTTATAAAGGACTAGATTTAGCGAATAAGTTATCTTTGAAAGGGCTTATTAAATCCCATCTTAATCTTGCTACCAAACAACCCCTAGTAGTTTGTTCAATCAAAAGAGCTACATAAAGCCAAGCAAAATATAATCTGAAAAGGAAAATGACAATTTTTAAAAATGGTATTTTTTTTAAAAAAATTGAATATTACAAATTGATAAAATAAAAGAAAATTTTCAAGACCTACAAATCGCATTGCCACGGGACGATAAATGACAAAATTGTTCAAATGACATCTTTGGAATTTGATTTTTTTTTTCTTTAAATAAAGCTTGGGTGTTAGAATGCATAGGATTTTAAAATGAATTTTAGAGGATAATATTTGTATACTAAAAAAATGTTCTACACGGATCTCGAGGTAATCATGTAGTTCGTTATGTCATTTTAGTCGACTGATCAAGCTCTCTCTCGACTACCTCATTTCAATCGGTCTCATTCGACTAGTCAGATAGACACACTAAAACAACTGTTGTCTTAAGGAATTTAGATATAAGTCACTTAATTTCTCATGTATTGAATGTCATCAGGACAAAAAAAAAAAGAAGCATCGACATTAAAGACTGGATCGATCTCGAGACGATCCAACAATTGAAATAAAAAAAAAGATTAAAATGTCATTTGCTTATCTATTCAAAGCAAAATCAAATATATAGTTTTTGAACATTTTACCCTTTTATTACTTTCTATAAATATGAGGGCTTCATGATGTAAACAGGAGGACTTTTTCTGGGGCACCCCTCATTTGTACCATCTAATTTTATAAATCAAAATAGGTCATCGAACTCGGGAACACCCCAATTTCCCCCTGGCCAAAGAAAGTCCTCTTGTCTCTCTCTCTCTCTCTCTCATTTCTCTCCCTCTCTCGATTACCTTTTCTCAGTCCAACGTTTCATTCCTTAGGCACGATCCACTAGACAAATATGGATCTAACATCATAAAATAAGTGGTAAGTGTGGAACGTGTTGTAAACAAGAAGATGAGCCAACACCAAGAGGAAACTCTTCAGAAAAAAACGTCTAGAAAAGAACACACAAGGAGAACTTGCACAAAAGCGGATCTACTTACTTTCCTCCTCATCAGTGGTGATCTCTTAAATACTTCATCTCTTTATTCGTATTTCCCCATAGATCTAGTGGAAATAGAGGCAACCCAAACTTCCAATCCCCATCGCCCCTCAAGCATCCATCTCACGTCACCACATAGCAGTCATGAAACTCTTCTCCACACAAACTTACCAAGCCTCCTCAAACTCCCCACGCCTTTTCTTCCAAGGCAGCTAGTACTTTCACTTCCTATTGCCTCTCAAGCTACGAGCTTTCTCTCCACTTCCACCTACAACCGAGACCTTCAATTCCTCTACCCAAGCGCTCTCTCTCTCTCTCTCTCTCTCTCACTCAGATTTTTTCACTCGCTCTACTCCAACATTCTTCTCTACAAGTAAACTTCATTCCTACATCTCATTTCTACAACAAGTGGGGTTCTCACACCCTTCGACCGAATTTCTCCTACTGCACTTCATCCAGCCGACCATATTACATGTCGTCGACCATATTACATTCCAACGACTGAAATTTCATTCTGAAGAGCAATCAAATAGTGGATATTTAAATACTTACCACCCAATCCTAACACGTCTATATGTATATTCATTCTGCCGACACCTAGTGAAGCCTTTTTTTTCAATTTTGAATTTGAAGCTTCGCATGATAGGTTAAATATGAAAATTCCCCCGTCAGTTGATATGATTATTGACTTTATAGATACTAAGAACTTCTTTCTTTTGTATAATTTCAGATCTGGCTCAGGGTCGAAGTCAATTGTTATCAAGACCATTCTGAATAAGTTTAGGTAGCAGGTGAAGATGAAGCATCTAACTCATATGTGGATTTATTTCGGTCTTTAATGATGTTAAATAGACATAAGGATGGTGTTGAGAAGTTTAGGGCAAAGAAAATGTAAGAATCAACGCAAATCCAGAAGAAACACAAAGATTTAACAAGGTTCGATAAAGATGCCTACATCCTAGGGAGCAAAGTGGCTGCTTTTCCTTCAATTCAGAAAAAGAATACAAGAATCCATTCAGTTTTGTGTTTTCCAGTCATGAAACTGACTCTAGTTTGTTTTTCAAGAAAACAAAACTTATAAAAATCGAGCTTGTAGCTTTTAACACTATGCAACAGATTTGTTTTATGCTATTCTGTCATCCCACGTTCACTAAGATGACCAAGACGCTTGTGTCATAGTTTTGTATTATTGTCATCTGACTACACAGATTGAACTCCACCTACAACCGTACTTCCTAACATTTTGTAGATATTCCATACAGTTAACTTTCTTTTCATCACAGTCAATGCACCTTAACAATTCTGATGATTTCTCTATCCTCATCTGCTTTATGAATAAAATCATTTCTATGTAAAGTGCCCAAGGAAATCAAATTATTCTTCAAATCTGAAATATGTCTCACATCACATAATATTTTAACAGTGTCATCATACATCTTATTCCTGACATCACCAATACCAACAATATTAAATTATATATCACCATCTAAATAGACAGAACCATAGTTAGACGACCTATACGATCGTTATCAAGACCATTCCAGATAAGTTTAGGCAACAGGTGAAGACGAAGCACCAAACTCGTATGTGGATTTATTTCCATCTTTAATGATGTTAAAGATGCACAAGGATGGGATAGTGCTCTTGAGGATCTTGAGCACAAAATTCATTCATGGAAGAGGAGCTCTCATCTTATGTAGGAAAAATCAGAATTGGCCGTTTTGATTTCTATCTAAGGAGATCTATTAACATTTGCTTGAGAGAATTACATACGTTCTTAGGAAATAAACATAATAAAGAATAATCACTTAATATCAAAATCTAATTGCAGGCACGCCTTATTTTTTAACTATAAAATTGGAAGTCAAGATGAGAATGAATAAGGCGTCAAAGTCCAATTCCTCAGAGATTGATAAGTTAATATATTAATTACACTAATTATCAGTAAAATAACTAAATATATGAGAAAATTAATTGATTAAAAACAATAAATCAAAATTATTGATATTTATGTAATTTAACTAATTTTTTTGTTTGTTATGATCAATATATCAAGATTATGAAAATCAGATCAAATACCAAATAAGAAGAAGGAAATGTTCTGGGTTCACTGGCTCGATTGGGTTTAAGCCGAATGGTATAATAAATTATAAATTTATTTGAATATGACATAAATGATATATTTTTTAAAAAATAATTATTAAAATATAAAATAATCACATCAATATTTAAATATTAAACATCACATTAATTTTCATAAAATTATTTTAAATTATAATAATTAATTTTCAAAAAAATTAAGAATGAAATATAAAAAATCTCATTATGATAATTATATATATATATATATATATATATATATATATATATATATATATATATATATATATATATATAATGAATAAAAATTGAATTTTGTCAAAATGAAGGAGTAAAATCTTTCAAAGATATGCCTGCTGTTCTTCCTCCCAGCCATAAATCTGTCACGTGACATTAACGAATTGTAATCATTTCTTTCACCAAATTTTGGTTTTCATTTTCTAATGTCATTCATTTCTATTAGAAACTTTTCTCCATTCGAAACATTTCATGCAGAACCCACCTTATATTTCCAAAATCACTTAAGTATTAAGAAAATACAATTTACAGTCAAACCAACTGTTTTTTCCCGGTTCAATCTGGTTCGATATGAGTTCAACCTGTTCAATACAGGGGGGATTATTAAGCTAGCCAGAACAGGGGAAAATATTTGCGTACATAAGACGTACGCAGCACTGCGTACGTCCAGGGGTTATTCAGGGGTATAGGGGGGTTATATCGGGGTTATACCTCTATGTAACCTCCTTGTAACTTCCCTATAACCTACAAATGAGTTTCGTACAAATAAGTTACACGGGGGTTACAACGGAATTACACAGAGGTTACAGGGGGGTATAACCCAGATATAACTCCCATGTACCTCCTGAATAACTTCTGATGTACGCAGCGCTGCGTACATCTTATGTACGCAAATATTTTCCCCGAACAGGTCCAATGTCTGGTTGACGGTTCACTTTTCTCAAACATGTCATATATATATATATATATATATATA
>JXCR01049565.1:282757-321523 GCA_002079205.1 Phalaenopsis hybrid cultivar | reverse complement strand
CCGTCGTCCCGTCCAAACAGCTACCGGTTTCACAGAGCCAGAGCTACCTCCAAACGCAACCAAACGAAAAAAAAAACTCAAAAAATTTGGAAATCGGCAGCTGAATGACCATTTCCATCAAACATACCGTCAAAAAGATGGTTTTTTATGGCTCTGGATTAAACCCTAGACGGAAATTGAAATTCCGCCTCCTTTGCTTTCCTCCCCCTCCGACGACGAAATGGGAGGAATGTCGTCATGTTTCGCTAAGAAGAATCCCGCCATGGAATCGGAGACCAGCAAGGGGTGGGTGAATTTGCAGAGCGGGATGAAGGTGGATGAATCGCTGATTCAGGAGGCGGCTGTATTGCTGCTTCAGCAGCGGGAGAACAACAGTATAGAGGCTTCGCAGGTGTTCGATCGGTCCTTTTCGGCGAAATCACCATTGATGGGTAAGAAGAAACAGCAGGGGCTGCCGAGGAATGCCAGTTCTAGGGCTAGGTCGATCACCGACCCCGATATTCCGCTGCAGGATCTTTTGAATCGGGTGAGTGTTTGAAGTTTAATTGGTGTTTGATTGTTGTTTGTTAGCCGTTGGGAAAGCAATCATTAGTTGAGTTATTTCAAATTAAAAAAAACGGATTTTTATTTTTTATTTTTGCAGAAGAACTGTTATTAACACATGGAGCGCCTATTGGCACTGTCATATATTATTTAATACCTTACAAAAGCACTATAATTAACCATTTAAGTCTTTGAAATCTGTAGAATCATAAACAGTTATTAAACACGAGAACCTAATCAATTATAGTCTCCTTGGATGGGGTAAAACTCTATTACAATCATATAAAGTTCGTAAATTTGTTTGGCTTCTTATGTTAAATTTTATTGGAGGATTTACATACCTACCACTCATTTTCTTATGTGTTTTATAACCCCTGAACTTCAATATTTACATACATGCCTTCTAATCTATACATGAAAAGCTGTATTTCTTTATTTTTTAAATTAAAATTGTGATATTTTTTATGTCATAAAGATTTGGGTGATGTAAATGTAAAAAGTAAAGCTTAGGAGTTGTATATGTAAAGACATAGGATTTGGCTGATATGTTTGTAAATGCCCCATTTTTATTTCGTCACTAATCTTAATGGTATCAACTTCATAACTGTTCACTTACTAACATATTAATTAGGTTTTCAGGTGGGGGTCAAACAGCGGTGATCTTTGCCCCACACACACACCACACCCCACACANAGAATCAAGTAAATAACTAAAAGGGATGATTATATATAGACCACCCAAAACATTGATATTTACAAATTAACCCCCCAAGTGATTTTTTGGAACTACCAAATCGATGTATTTATGTGTGCCATGAGCAAACTATTGAGAATTTGATAAAATGAAAAATATGGGTTGTGGTTCTACCATGAATTTTGAAATTTGAGTGAGAATTTGACAATTGAATGAAGGAGAGTGGTTGAGCTGTAAATAACAATTTTCGGGTGGTCTGTATCCTTTAACTAAAAATAATAAACTGAAGAGGCCGGGGTGGCTGAGTACCGCAATACACCCCACAAGAAAGAGAACAATGGGTTTGTCAAGCTCTGCCCTTATACAACCCGTCCTAGACCTATAAGATTGATTGACAAAGTTTGTGGGGTCTTCAATTCATTCTCCTGAGATTCTTCGACATCGCGAAGCTTCTCATGAAATTTTTTATATAAGAGGGTTCATCCTTATCATCTTCGTTCATTCCTATTTCTTTTGGTTCTTGCTTGATTTTTTTTTGTTTAGGTTCATTTTCTTTTGTTTAGGTTCATTTTCTTTAACTTCATAGGCTTTACCAAACTCACCTAAATTATAAATATAGACTTATGTGTTGAAAAATAAAACCTACGCTTACTACAATACATAGGTCTTATATAACCCTACAAAACAGAGTCAACATATAAAACATGTATGTCCCAAAAAGTGTATATCACCACAACCATTACAACGTATCACATAATATTACATAACATCTCAGCAATACATCATATTGAACAAACAATGCAAACAATCATAACCTGAAAATTAGGGTGGGTGCCATAACAAACAAATCTAATTTGTGCTAGAATATGTGGTGAGTTTTTACTAGTCCTTAATCTTTAATTTTCAATTCAAATTTGGGGCTTAAGTTTTACCAATATGTGTTTTAAATTTAAGTGATCAATGTTTTAGAACTTTTCATTTCAATTTTTAGATTTGTCATTCAAATTTGGTTTTAGAATTTTANATTAGGGTGGGTGCCATAACAAACAAATCTAATTTGTGCTAGAATATGTGGTGAGTTTGTACTAGTCCTTAATCTTTAATTTTCAATTCAAATTTGGGGCTTAAGTTTTAGCAATAGTTGTTTTGTTTTAGAACTTTTCATTTCAATTTTTAGATTTGTCATTCAAATTTGGTTTTAGAATTTTGCAAAGTAATCTTGAATGTGCATATCTATCATAGGGGCAAATTTGTAATTTAAGACATCATAGAAATTATAAAATGCACAGTTCAACCAAAGAGGTAAAATGATATTTTATAACATCTCAAAACGTACAAAGTGACTTTAATGGATTTTAATTAATTTTTTTTATTTTTATTTAAAGGTGATTTGATTTTTGAATTAAAATTTTTATTTTAGGTCCAAATGACTTTAAAATTTTATGAAATTAATTTTNATTAGGGTGGGTGCCATAACAAACAAATCTAATTTGTGCTAGAATATGTGGTGAGTTTGTACTAGTCCTTAAAAGTGACTTTAATGGATTTTAATTAATTTTTTATTTTTATTTAGAGGTGATTTGNATAGAAATTATAAAATGCACAGTTCAACCAAAGAGGTAAAATGATATTTTATAACATCTCAAAACGTACAAAAAGTGACTTTAATGGATTTTAATTAATTTTTTATTTTTATTTAAAGGTGATTTTATTTATGAATTTAAATTTTTATTTTAGGTCCAAATGACTTTAAAATTTTATGAAATTAATTTCTAAGATCAAAGAAAACCTTAGAAACATTTCATAAAAGTTTGGAGAGGTTTTGGTTTATTTTGAATTAATTAATTTTTAGTATTTTTTTAAAAAGAAAATTCCCTTTAATGCAGAAAATAACTCTGAAAATTATGAGAATATTGTTTGGAGTTAGGGACCACCATAGAGATGTCTCATTAAAATTCGGATTAATTTTAAATTAATTTATATATTTAAAAAATTTATTGATTGTTTTAGTTTCAAGGAATTATAAAAAATTCAAATGATTTACAGAGTTAATGAAAATTTAAAAGGAAGTCTAGAAAGTCATCCTAGCGTTCCTCCAAAAAATTGAGACCATTTTGAGCTCAACTGAATTTTCTATGAATTATTTACTTCATTTTCATTTTTAAAAGTTCAGAATTTTTTAATATTAAAATAGTTGGGATTTAATTTTCTTAATATCATTCTATTCTTAAGGTTAAAATTGGTGATTGTTTATGTTATTTGATTTATTATGAATTAATGAAGTTTAAGCTTAATTAATGATTTATTTAATTCATTAAATGGTTTTTTTTAATTTTTAATGAAAATACTTAAAGAATGTCAATATTTGTGATTTAATTGCAGACCTTTAAGGAAAGTTTTGAAGTAAATTTTCATGAATTTTGACTTTTTTTAAATATTTAATAATTTTTATTAATTATCATTTAATGAAAATTATTTAAATGATTCNGAAAATACTTAAAGAATGTCAATATTTGTGATTTAATTGCAGACCTTTAAGGAAAGTTTTGAAATAATTTTTTATGAATTTTGACATATTTTAAATATTTAATAATTTTTATTAATTATCATTTAATGAAAATTATTTAAATGATTTAAATCACCTTGAATTTCTCACAAGAAATTTAATAGAGATCTCAAGGATGTTTAAGGAAAATTTGGGATTAATCAGAAGTAATTAAAGTGTTAATTGACCATAATATTTTAATTTTTTTAAAACTGAAATATAATCAAGAATTAACTTACCAAAATATTTTTAAATATAGAGGATATATATATTTTTTTAATTCATTGAGGATTCATATTTAATTTTTAGTTAAGTCGACACTTAGATTTGAAAATAAAAATATTTCAGTAATTTTTTTGAATTTTGTCTAATTAGATTATCCACTTTCACTGTCAGCAAAGAACTGTGTAAGCATTTTACATGTGACGTAATCCTACAACAANTTTGAAAATAAAAATATTTCAGTAATTTTTTTGAATTTTGTCTAATTAGATTATCCACTTTCACTGTCAGCAGAGAACTGTGTAAACATTTTACATGTGACGTAGTCCTACAACAGCAAAACCTTTCTCAGACTAAGTGGGCTCGGTTACATGAATCCTTTTTCTCAATTGCGTCCTATTTAGTGCCATATTTTCATTTAGTTCCAATAAATTAAGAGATCACGTGATCCTAGGAACTTAATTGAAAAGTTTATCAAAATAGTTTATCCATCTATATTGAATATTTTCCTCTAAGAAAATTACTTTTTGACTTTTATATTTAATACATTTTACTTGAATTAAATCTTTACTTTTTTTCTCTTTGTTTGGCTAGCTTATGCATATATTTTTCACAATCTTTAATATCTAATCTATTATAAATATCACTAAATGTAGAATTTTTAGCATCACAAGTTATGCTCTTATACTTCTACGGGTCATCTTATTAATTTTTTCAGTTCTCTAAGCTTTTGCATTTAAATTAATTTTTATAACACTTCTTATATTTTATATTTTTTTGCGCATTGTTATTCCACCACCAACTATTTTTATTTAAATTTTTTTCTTTTGATTCTTCAATTACATTTTTTGTCATTTGCTTAATAGTGCTTCTTACTTTATCTCACATAGAATTCACTTCTTCATGAACAACCCAAATCTTGAAATCTTGAAGTTTACTCAAAAAAATAATTTTATGTGTGACTTTTAGGTGCCCATATCTAATTTTATGATAATATTTCATTGTTTTTTTTATCTTACAACCCCTCATCTTAAAATTCAGAACTAATAATTAATTTTGAGTGCTTAAATTTTCACTATGAATGATCTTACAATCTTTTCATGCTCGACGATATCTTTTTTCTCATAAGAAATGATCAATTTTTGTTTTATTAGATATATTCTTATAAGTAATAATATGCTCGTATCTTTTCTTAATTAAATAATTAATAATAGAAAAATTATATGCAAAAGAAAAATCTAATATAGTTTTAACTTCTTAATTAATCACTCCAAAACTATAGTCACTATGAATATTTCTAAAATCTTCTACTATTCCACCAACATGTTCATTTAAATGTCTACCAATTAAAATTTTTTCTTTAAGAGACATTATTTGTACTAGGTCATTCCTAAAATTTTCTTTTAAACATATATCTAAACTTAATTGAGGAGCATAAACACTTATAATATTAAAAATCCTAGTACCAGGGCTATAATTATATCTCCAATTATATTAATTTTTACAATATTATCTTTCAAACTCTTGTCTCCAGTTATACGTACGTCATTTTTAGTGTGATTCCTACTTGAATACCAAAATTTAAAACTTAAGCTATCAATCTTTTTTGTTTTTTTCTCTAACCTATTTAGTTTTTTGAATATATAATATATTTATTTTCATATAAATCATGATTTCTATTTCATTAATTTACCTGTGAGATTACCTGTATTTCAAGATCATATCCTAATATTAGTTTTATTGACTTTTTTTTTGCTCGCATTCGTTTATAATGTAGAAACCCTTGCTTATTTGATACTACACCCATGAGCTGATGTAGCCGCTTCTGCACTAATTTCACTGTATTCTGGTCATACAACATATCGCTTACAAGGAATGTTCTAACATTTATACAATGACTTAAAAAGATTTATGTCATGATTTTTTGATAAAAAATTTATACTTTCTATTGTATCTTGAGCTTTGGACCCGGAAATGACAATGTATTTACATATTAATTAGTAAATTGAAAAAAAATATATATAGATTAATAATACATAATTTAAAGATATTTGCATATTATTTTAGATTTAAGCAAATAACGAGTTGAACATTGTCAAATAAAGCTCTATTTTGTAGGTCTCATTGAGAAATGTGCTTAAAATAAGTATTCAATTTTAGCCATATTAAAAAAATGAATTGAACACAAGCTTCTTACCGAGCAAAACATGAGATGTTTGCGAACAATGAACTTTTTTTGACAATTTTACATAAAACTCATAAACAATGACAATTTAGTCCTTTTAAGTTTTTTATTAGCATTATTTAATTTTCTAAAAAAATTGATATCTGTTAAAAATTCTNGAAAATACTTAAAGAATGTCAATATTTGTGATTTAATTGCAGACCTTTAAGGAAAGTTTTGAAATAATTTTTCATGAATTTTGACATATTTTAAATATTTAATAATTTTTATTAATTATCTTTTAATGAAAATTATTTAAATGATTTAAATCACCTTGAATTTCTCACAAGAAATTTTATAGAGATCTCAAGGATGTTTAAGGAAAATTTGGGAATAATCAGAAGTAATTAAAGTGTTAATTGACCTTAATATTTTAATTTTTTTAAAANTTTTATAGAGATCTCAAGGATGTTTAAGGAAAATTTGGGATTAATCAGAAGTAATTAAAGTGTTAATTGACCTTAATATTTTAATTTTTTTAAAGCTGAAATATAATCAAGAATTAACTTCCCAAAATATTTTTAAATATAGAGGATATATATATTTTTTTAATTCATTGAGGATTCATATTTAATTTTTAGTTAAGTCGACACTTAGATTTGAAAATAAAAATATTTCAGTAATTTTTTTGAATTTTGTCTAATTAGTTTATCCACTTTCACTGTCAGTAGAGAACCGTATAAACATTTTATGTGTTGTAATCCTACAATAGCAAAACCTTTCTCACACTAAGTGGGCTTGGTTACATGAATCCTTTTTCTCAATTGCGTCCTATTTAGTGCCATATTTTCATTTAATTCTAATAAATTAAGAGATCACATGATCCTATTTGTGTTAAATCAGACTGCATGACCGTGTACGGGATATAGTGGGATAATTTTTGACTGTCTGATATCAGATTGAACAACCCAAAGAATATCCATAGTTTATAAGTATTGGTTGTAAGGTTTTATGCTCAACTAAATCAAGATTGTCTATTCTATTTCAATTGAATAGATGATCCTGATTTCATCATTGGGCTCCAGTAAGAATCATGGTCATTTGGTTGTTTTGGCTCGATCCACCAATCTGTCTTGTTCGTTGGAAAGGATACGTGGACTAAAGAAAAAAACACTTATGGTTTGATTGCTTTAGTTCTAAGGTTCGTTTCACAAATGACCAAAGCGGAACATAAGTGAGAAGGAGATTTGAAATATCTGATGCAACGTGATCTTTTAGTGATTGGATAAATTTTTGTCTTCTCTCTTGCATCACGGACAGTTTTTCTTTAATCTCCACAGGCTTAGAGTCCAATTCTCTGGAAGTTATAGACAATTCAATTGGAAGTTACGAAGTTTTCTAAGATGGTTTTGTGAAAAGTGGCTTACTATTGGGTTGGTTAGCAATGAACCGCTCATGTCTTTCTAGATTTAAGCTTTAAATGGGTCTACATCAATTAGCTTGACCTAGAGAGAGTATTAGAAGGTTTAGTTGAGCTCAAGACAGACGCAATTACATCCTCATTGGATTTGCCATAGCCTAAGTTGGCTGATTTTGGAATTTGAGTGAGGTTGAGCCTCAATTTGCTTAGCCTTGACCGAGTTCATGCTGGGTGGGTCCATTAGGGACCTAAGACACCATTGGGGTGACTTTGATAATTATTGCTTTGAGTTTAATTGGACTTGACCCATAGTAATTATAAATGAGTTTATTTGGGTTTAACCCCAAGTGAACTTCGATTGGTTCAAGGTTAGTCCATATGGCCTTTAGATTTATGTGTGTAATTAACCTTAAGCCTTAGAAAGTGTCTTACCTATTTTAGTTTCAATTTAAACTTATTTGAGTTGATTCAACTTAATATTATTTAATTATGTCAGGTCAGGTTAAGTGACCTAATCAGCATAATTGAAGTTTAAAGGGACTTGAGTTTGAGTTCAATTAATGATTTAAGATTTTGAACAGTGTTTTTATCAAAATCTATATGGTTTTGAATAATTTTGATTGATTTTCGAACATGCCCATAATGGATCATTAATGGTTCAAGTAGGCCCATTTGGTTTGGGTGAGGTGATCAATGAGTTTTACTTATAAACAAGGGTAGATTTTGGGGGGGGGGGGGGGGAGAGGGCAATACCCCCTTAAATCATTATAAATTTTTTATTTTTCATATATTTATGTTTTTTATTAAAATATATAGTCTCTGACCCTTCTAAAATCTTTTAAATAATTATTGTGCTTCTCCCAGTATACTTTTTTTTGCTCCGCCCTTGTCTATGAAATATCCTATTAATTTAATTAAGTGGACATAAAATTGAATAAATTTAATGATAATTTTCATAAAATTTTCACATGCAAATGGATGGGATAGAAATAATGGTGTAAATGGAATTATGATGAACTAAAAGACTAAGGATATGATGCATGATAAAAAAAATGATCAAATTCGAACAAATTCCAACTTTTGGTATGTAGCATCGCGATGCTATACTTTATAGTATGAAAATGCTATCCTTCAACATAAATATCTTGAATTAGTTGAGAGCGCAACGCTACGACACTACACCCAACCAACAACAAAGAATATAATACTGAGGAATTTGACCAAAAGTGTTGCGGTGTTACAATGGATTCAAAAGTCAAAGAGCACAATGCTAAGTTGTTATAAAACTAACATCATAGTGTTGCGATTCAAACTAATTTAGTTTTAAAGCAATTTTTGGGGTAATTAAGCAACTGTTGAGTTATAAACTAGTGAATTATGAGGGATTGAAGAGTGGACTAAAGAAAGTTTAAAGGAGATTTTAATGTGAGTGCATTTGTAGAGGGTAGAGGGAAGAGTGGACTTTTAGAGAGACTATGGAGGAGAAAAAAAAAGAAAAGAGAAGAAAGTCCAAGGAGTAGAATTTTAATAAAAACCTAGTTCATTTTTTTTTCATTTTTTTTATATTTTTAGAACTTCTGGAACAATATTTAATTATATATGTGTTTTTCCTAATAAAAGCATAAACTAAATTGTATTAACTCTGGATTTGTGATTTTATTTATACTATTTTTTTGTAAACTTAAGTTATTTGGGGTGTATGTTAAGAGTTTTTTTAATTTACTACGAAGTTCATTGAGTTTGCATATTAATCCTATACTTCAAATTCAATGTGATTTATAGATATCAACGGACTTAGAAAGGAACAACTAGAAATAAATTGATAAATTATTGAGTATGATAGACATATATTTAGGAATTTGTAATATGTAAAAAAAATATTTATAATATAATCAACTTGGAAGCTGATATAGATGCATACAAAACTAAAAAACGATTAGATTTTTTAAGTTATCAATGGAGATTAGATAATAAAATTATTCTTGAATGACATTTAATATATTATAACTAAAAAAATTTTTAGAAAATTGTATAAGTATGTTATTCTAGTCTGATCAAATATTAGGTTGTTTGGTTGCTTTCTCTGCTTGTTAATTCTAGTCTGATCAAATATCTAGTTGTAAATTATTCAATTCATTGAAATAATTGGATAAAAATCTAGGGCGATATAAATTATAATATTTATCAAATTTAATTGTGATCCTTATGGGAACAATATTTTACTTATATTATTTGTGCGACAGTATAATTATGTACATCATTTAAGAAATTTGAAGGCTAAAATGATCTAGAACTTTGTGATGAAGTCACCTAGTGCTTAAGAGAGGGATCAACTCGTTTTAGTTCCATTTGAATTTGATTTGGCTTGAATTGGTTCAACGGCTTTCTATTGGGTTGCTAATGGGTCAAGTAAGCCCATTAGCCTAATTGAAGTTCAAAGGTTCCAATTTAAGCTCTAATTGATTTAGATAGATTGTCAGGAGTCTTGAAAACCAATTTGATCAAATTGGCTGCATTTAATTTAAATTTAATTGATTTTAGTTTAATATGATCAAATTGGATTATATTGAGTCAAGTGAACCTAATGGTTCATAACACGGTTTCAATATCAATTCCAATTGATTACATTGGATCTAGACATAGTTTTGGTTTTATTGAATTATATTTGAATGGCCGACATTTAATGATCTGGTTAGGAGAGTAAATTTTTTAGATTTGACATATGTTAAGAGAGGTAGAGGTAGACCTAAAAAGATTTGGGCATGTTGTATAAAATTGTGTTAATTTATTAGAATTAAATGAAAATGTAACACTTAACATGACACAATGAAGAAACATGATTCATGTAGCAGACCCTACTTAGTGGGATAAAAGCTTGTTGTTGTTGTGTTGTTCTGATCTTTTGGTAAAGTTTGACTCAACATCTTCATAAAGTGTCACGATTGAGTTTTAATTGCTCCAATGGTCAATTTTGCTTCCGGTAAATTATGAAAACCGTATAATGGCTTGGATGCATGTTGAAGTTTTTCCCTTGTTAGTCACAAACTGAGCAAAGTGAAGTAGAACAAGACATTGACGGAGTTTCCATTGTAGATCAGGATCCTCTTTACATTGTAGAAGAGTTCGCCAATTCCTGTACTAATGACGAGAGGGTTTTGGTGAGGGACAGACTCCTTCCAAATTTGAATCATCAAAAGTTATAGGCTCGATGTGCAATTTCTTCAACGTTGATTCACCAGGTGTGGTGACCAGGACTTGATCTGTCAGCAACGGACCTCCAACAATTGTCTGAATTTCGCCCACCACTAGGTGACCCCCATGTTTTTCTTTTGTGTATGTTGCCTCCCTAGTGGGAGCATTATCGATTCCAGCTAGTTTTTCTTACACAAATCGACCAAGGTATCCCTGTCTAATCAACCTTTCAATCTCCTCCTCGAGTTGCTTACATGCCTCAGTGGTGTGGCCAAAACTTTAATGGAAATAACATCATTGTTCTTGATTACCCGTGTTAGGTTTTAGGGGGTGAGGCCACTTAATAGTTTCCTCATCTTTGATGCCATCGGGACGTTAATACGCAATGTGTTGAGTGGTGTATACTCTTTCTTAGGTCGATACTCACTTCGCTGGCTATTAGGGTGGGGAGGAAGGTCATGATTCCTCTGTTGTTCGGACTTCTTTTTTTGTGAAGATTGATTATTGTCTCCAGCGTTACTCTTGCACTTTTCCCCAAATTGTGCAAACTGCTCCTTATGTGCGCTGATAGTTTCTTCTGCAGTGGTTTGGTCTTCAACACAATGGATAAAGTCAGCATAAGAACGAACTCTTTCGCATCAGTGCTGAGTAGAAGGGTCCTAGGCGGAGCCTTCCATTCTCGAAATCTGACTGACTTCAGCGGAAAACCTGTGGAAGTAGTATTTGAGCGAAACTCATTCACTTTGGTGAATTCCCAAGATATGGGATGAATCATTGATGATCTGTTGGTTTGCCATGAACCGCTCCGCAGATAGTCTGACAAGCACGTTAAAGGTGTTTACAGTGCTCCATGACAGAGAGTAGAACCGGGTGCAAGCTTATCTTTTAAGAGTGACTGGGAACACTTGATAGAGAAGCTTGTTCTTGATTTTCCTTAAAGTCTCATTAACTTATTTTTACTAATGTGACAGTAAAAGTAAAATATTTTTTTATTATTAATGATATTAAGATCATTGAGGTTTATCAAAACTTAATTGAAAAGTTTATCAAAATACTTTATCCATCTATATTGAATATCTTACTCTAAGAAAAATACTTTTTGACTTTTATATTTAATACATTTTACTTGAATTAAATCTTTACTTTTTTTCTCTTTGTTTGGCTAGCTTATGCATATATTTTTCACAATCTTTAATATCTAATATATTATAAAGATCACTAAATGTAGAATATTTAGCGTCACAAGTTATGCTCTTATACTTCTACAGGTCATCTTATTGATTTTTCCAGTTCTCAAAGCTTTTACATTTAAATCAATTTTTATAACACTTTTTATATTTTATCTTTTTTTTCACATTGTTATTCCACCACCAACTATTTTTATTTCAATTTTTTTCTTTTGATTCTTCAATTACATTTTTTGTCATTTGCTTAATAGTGCTTCTTACTTTATCTCACATAGAATTCACTTCTTCATAAACATCTCAATCTTGAAATCTTGAAGTTTACTCAGAAAAATAATTTTATATGTGACTTTTAGGTGCCCCTATTTAATTCTATGATAATATTTCATTATTTTTTTTATCTTACAACCCCTTCATCTTAAAATTCAGAACTGATAATTAATATTGAGTGCTTAAATTTTCACCATGAATGATCTTACAATCTTTACATTCTCGACGATATCTTTTTTCTCATAAGAAATAATCAATTTGTGTTTTAGTAGATCTATTCTTATAAGTAATGATATGCTCGTCTCTTTTCTTAATTAAATAATTAGTAATAGCAAAATTATATGCTAAAGGAAAATCTAATATAGTTTTACATTTTTAATTAATCACTCCAAAATTGTAGTCACTATGAATATTTCTAAAATCTTTTACTATTCTACCAACATGTTCATTTAAATGTCTACCAATTAAAATTTTTTCTTTAAGAGGTATCATTTGTACTTGGTCATTCCTAAAATTTTCTTTTAAACATAAGCACTTATAATATTAAAAATCCTAGTATCAGAGCTATAATTATATCTCCAATTATATTAATTTTTATAATATTATCTTTCAAACTCTTGTCTGCAATTATACTTATGTCTTTTTTAGTACGACTCCTACTTGAATACCAAAATTTAAAACTTAAGCTATCAATCTCTTTAGTTTTTTCTCGAACACATTTAGTTTTTTGAATATATAATATATTTATTTTCATATAAATCATGATTTCTATTACTTTCATTAATTTACCTGTGAGATTACCTGTATTTCAAGATTATATCCTAATATTAGTTTTATTGACTATTTTTTCGCTCGCATTTGTCTATAATGTGGAAACTCTTGCTTATTTGATACTACATCCGTGAGCCGATATAGCCGCTTCTGCACTAGTTTCACTGTATTCTGGTCATACAACATATCGCTTACAGGGAATGTTCTAGCATTTATACAATGACTTAAAAAGATTTATGTCATGATTTTTTGATAAAAATTTTATATTTTCTGTTGTATCTGGAGCTTGGGACCCGGAAATGACAATATATTTACATATTAATTAGTAAATTGAAAAAATATATATATATAGATTAATAATATATAATTTAAAGATATTTGCATATTATTTTATATTTAAGCAAATAACGAGTTGAACATTGTCGAATAAAGCTCTATTTTGTAGGTTTCATTGAGAAATGTGCTTAAAATAAGTATTCAATATTAGCCATATTAAAAAATGAATTGAACACAATCTTCTTACTGAGCAAAACATGAGATGTTTGCGAACAATGAACTTTTTTTTTGACAACTTTACGTAAAACTCATAAACAATGACAATTTAGTCCTTTTTAAGTTTTTTATTAGTATTATTTAATTTTCTAAAAAAATTGATATCTGTTAACAATTCTAAAAAAATTTAGTAACTCATCCCATATGAATGAAATTAATCCTAATTTCTTGCATCCTTGATAACTTTCTAGTTTCTAGGTCCTTTGGATCAATGTCCATAATTTTGAGGGTGAATTGTTGAAAACACTAAATCAGTTTAAAATTTTCAAAATTCTTAAGATAGATAGATAGATATTATGTTCAGATTTTTCTAATATAATTTGGTATGTTTAGTCGTATAAAAATGTATTTTATCTATCCTATGAAAAGAAGGCAAATTCATCCATCTTATCTAAAACTGTTTAGCTATCTAACTCATTCTTCCATCTTCATTCTTTCGGGCAAATTTTTTTTTTCTGATTCTTATGTTCTTTCTAAAAGATGCAGTATTGTTTTTTCTTGTTGTTTTATATTATAGCTTCACATGAAAGATGAGTACATGGTTTTTTTCCTATTTACTGACGATATTCATGGATTTCCTTCTTCTAGCTGGAATTTACATTTATAGCGTATTAAGAGCTGTTACAATGATTTTATAACAATTATTTCATAGCACAAAGATCACAAGCCAAACAACTTGAAGTCTAAGTTTGGAGATTACAAACAATACTAAAACAAAGAAAGCTTTCACAATAGTGTAGAGTAAACGTCATTCAACTACTAACATGTCAAGTTAATTATACGTCAATGAGAGCTAATAAGAATCTTATTTGCATTGCAATTGATTTTGAAACTTTATAACATAGGACAAATTAAGAAAAAAAAACTGTTTTGTTACGTTACCAACAACTAAATAACATCCATCAAAGCGTTTATACTAGCATAATAAAAGCAACCAAAATCCCTAGCTAAAGAAGTCCATCCTTTTTTAAGAAATGGAAATGCAATTTAGAAAACGGAGGCTTCCGAGTTCCCAACATAGCAAATTCATCCTACCAACGTATGAAAATAATTGTTTTCTCTATAAGGGTCTATTAAGCATCATCATCATCATCAACCTCATCCCAACTACGGGAACGGTGTTATTACTTTCATTTCTATTGATGGCTATCTAAGGTTAAGTCTATTCATCACAAATCAATTTGAACAACTTCTATCAATTTAACTTGAGACACCACTTTTCATTTCCAATGCTATAATACTAACTTTATCAAACTTCTTAACGAGTAAAATTTCTACCATTTATTATACATGTCGAAACTACATAATTCTATTTTCAGTGATCTTATCTTTAATAGATGTCACTCCAATATTTCCTCTAATATGATCTTCATTTAATTATCCTTCATAATTGTCACATAATCATCTTAACATTCTCATTCATTACACGCTCAAATATCAATGAATTTTTCATTGCTAACGTTTAAACCAATGCACGATCGCCCTAGTAACAATTATATAAGCACTAAATTTAAGCCTCCTAAATTTGTAGCCTTAAATCTAGAAATTATATCCTAATCAATATTCTCATAATAGATCCAATACATTTAAACATATTATATTTAGATACTATATTATAATATAATAATAAGGAATTATACTTGCTAAAATGATATTCATTAAAATTACATAGTACATTGTACTAATTCTGAGGTCTCTTAACTTCAAAATATTTTAACCATTTTTTCACTTGTTTTGATAGATGTCTCGGCAATTAAAATAATATCAATCTCAAAAATCATTCATTAAAACTCATTGCATTGCAATCTTTCATAAGTATCTCCATGGTTGATATAAAATTTATGAACTTAATGCTAATCAATTCATGTAGACCTACAATAATTGAAAACTCTATGGCTGATCCATAACTTCTAATAGAAGTCTATGCTCCGACATACACATCTTTTATAAAGTCAAAATATATTTGATAGACATTTTTACCTTAAACCACACACAAAACAATTCAGGTGATACTCAATTATAGGTTTTTAAGATCAATAAAAATCATATGTAAATCATTTATTTGCTCTTTATGCCTCTCCATTTATTGTCTTACACTAAAATCTCTTTCGTAATGGATCTTCCTAGAATAAAACCAAATTGATTTTCCAAAACTCATGTAACTTTCCGAAGTCTATGTTCCATTACTCTCTCCATTAACTTCAATTTATAATTCATAAATTTGATCCCATTATAGGAAGCACAATCCTAAACATCATTTTTGTTATTAAAAATTGATATTGAATTTTTATTGACTAAATTACCATATTATGCCACATAATTCTCCAAATTCAATCGATGTCTTCTTATTGGACATAAAGCCTTATTTTTAAACATAATTTTCAAAATTTAAATTTAATTTCTTTTTTTTTTAACTAATATTCAGTTGATTCATAGCTAACTTCTAGATGTTCTGACACAAGTCTACAATATGAGGCTATAACGAATTTGAAAAGCGTTATAGGAATATTTATGAAGGTTCTTTATTGTTTCATCAACCAAGTAAAGGTTCCTTGAACACTCCTTAACACGAAAACTGGTTTATCTTGTCATAGCTCTCAATCGAAAAGTGGTTTATCGTGTCACACCTCTCCATCTTCAAGGAAGTAGTCACTTAATAAAAGAATGACAAAGTTGACATGATTGACACTCTGTTTTCTAGTCTCACCATTAATCCATCGATGCTTCCATTTTGTGAAAGAAAATATGATGGCAAGGCTTTTTCATGTAGCTTTGAGGGCATTTCGTATTTAACAGCATCTATAGTAGTATTATTTGTTTTTTTTTATTTTATATTTGATATTCTTTAAACATTATCAAAATTTTAAGACCTTAACCTTATGCATGAAATCAATCTTAATTTCTTGCATCTTTAATAACATTTTTAAAATTTTGGTCATTTGGATCAATATTCCTTTATTTGAAGGTGGATTGAGAAAAACTCTAAATCTTCTCAAATTAACATTCTAAAGGTAGATAAATAGATAGTAGGTTCAGATTTTTCTAACATTTTTTGGTATGTTTAGTCATCGAAAAATATGTCACCCTATATTTTTTCTTTCCTATGAAAGAAGGCAAATTCATCCATCTGTGATAAAAACCATCTATATCTAAAAAGTGATTACCTATTCTATCTGCCTCATTTTGAATTCTTCCATCTTTTTTTTTTCTTGCAAATTACTTTTTCTGACGCAATCTCATTTCTCCTTTATTTAAATGATACATTTGCAGGAAAGAGGAGTGGATGATTTAGAAACAAAGAAGGTTGTTCTTGTGCATGGAGGTGGTTTTGGTGCATGGTGCTGGTATAAGACTAT
Source organism: Phalaenopsis hybrid cultivar (assembly GCA_002079205.1). Lineage (NCBI taxonomy): Eukaryota > Viridiplantae > Streptophyta > Magnoliopsida > Asparagales > Orchidaceae > Phalaenopsis > Phalaenopsis hybrid cultivar. The sequence goes on along the minus strand of JXCR01049565.1, from coordinate 304,610 downwards.
GTCGCTTTTGGCGGACGCCGGATTTGAGGTCACTGCAATAAACCTTGCTGGATCTGGAACTCATTCTGTCGATACTAACAACATTACAAGTCTTTCCGAATACTTAAATCCATTGATTACTTTCCTTGAAAAGCTTGGTGATACAGAGAAGGTTTGCTCTCTTCTTCCTAAATTAAGATTGAATATATTCCATTATTCATCATATTTTTTTTGTTTTGTCATTTTAGAATCTACTTAGCTCAACAATATTTTATATCTTTCTAATATTCATCTTATCGATTAAAGTGTCCAAATAATTCCCTGAATATTTACATGGGACATTTTTAGTCTTAGAGTCTATAAAAATGTCAAATTAATCCATAGACTCTTTTAATATGGGGTAAAATAGTTCCAGGAAAGACTATTTTAGCCACCAATTAAAAAAATTGGAGATTAAATTGACACTTTTATAAATTTCAAGATTAAAATATTCCCCCGCGAAGAGTTGGGGATTATTACAATGTTTTTTTTTAAATGACTGCTCTTTTCCTCGCACCATTGTAGCCTTCAGTTCTGGTTTTGGGAGCATAGATGATCTTGCTGAACTAAAAAATTGTATTCTTTGGGATTTTAATCTCAAGCATTTTTTAACAGGTGATCCTAGTTGGGCATGACTTTGGTGGTACATGCATCTCATATGCCATGGAAGCATTTCCGGTGAAGATTGCCAAATCTGTCTTTCTTGCTGCCTTTATGCTGAAAAATGGCCAAAGAACTGTTGACATGCTCTCTCAAGAGGTTTCAATTCATTTTTACAAATCATTATTTACATACATACCACACAATTCGTATATATTTTCATATCTGACACAAAATGTAATATTTATATGCATACCATTAAAATCCTTAACCACATAAAAATTACTACCGTTACTAAGTTTTTTTAAGTAAAATACACATTTTTCATGCATAATTTTATAATGCCAAAGAGTTATAAATCAAACTTTAGGTGTTAGATATGNCTTATGCATATATTTTTCACAATCTTTAATATCTAATCTATTATAAATATCACTAAATGTAGAATTTTTAGCGTCACAAGTTATGCTCTTATACTTCTATAGGTCATCTTATTGATTTTTTCAGTTTTCTAAGCTTTTGCATTTAAATTAATTTTTATAACACTTCTTATATTTTATATTTTTTTGCACATTGTTATTCCACCACCAACTATTTTTATTTAAATTTTTTTTCTTTTGATTCTTCAATTACACTTTTTGTCATTTGCTTAATAGTGTTTCTTACTTTATCTCACATAGAATTCACTTCTTCATAAACAACCCAAATCTTGAAATCTTGAAGTTTACTCAGAAAAATAATTTTATGTGTGACTTTTAGGTGCCCATATCTAATTCTATGATAATATTTCATTATTTTTTTTATCTTACAACCCCTCATCTTAAAATTCAGAACTAATAATTAATATTGAGTGCTTAAATTTTCACTATGAATGATCTTACAATCTTTACATGCTCGACGATATCTTTTTTCTCATAAGAAATGATCAATTTTTGTTTTATTAGATCTATTCTTATAAGTAATAATATGCTCGTATCTTTTCTTAATCAAATAATTAATAATAGCAAAATTATATGCTAAAGAAAAATCTAATATAGTTTTAACTTCTTAATTAATCACTCCAAAACTATAGTCACTATGAATATTTCTAAAATCTTCTACTATTCTACCAACATGTTCATTTAAATGTCTACCAATTAAAATTTTTTCTTTAAGAGGTATTATTTGTACTAGGTCATTCCTAAAATTTTCTTTTAAACATATATCTAAACTACTTATAATATTAAAAATCCTAGTATCAGTGCTATAATTATATCTCCAATTATATTAATTTTTACAATATTATCTTTCAAACTCTTGTCTGCAGTTATACTTAGGTCATTTTTAGTGCGACTCCTACTTGAATACCAAAATTTAAAACTTAAGCTATCAATCTTTTTTGTCTTTTTCTCTAACATATTTAGTTTTTTTAGTATATAATATATTTATTTTCATATAAATCATGATTTCTATTAATTTCATTAATTTACCTGTGAGATTACCTGTATTTTAAGATCATATCCTAATATTAGTTTTATCGACTTTTTTTTTGCTCGCATTCGTTTATAATGTAGAAATCCTTGCTTATTTAATACTACACCTGTGAGCTGATGTAGCCGCTTCTGCACTAGTTTCACTGTATTCTGGTCATACGACATATCGCTTACAGGGAATGTTCTAACATTTATACAATGACTTAAAAAGATTTATGTCATGATTTTTTTGATAAAAATTATATACTTTCTATTGTATCTGGAGCTTTGGACCCGGAAATGACAATGTATTTACATATTAATTAGTAAATTGAAAAAAAATATATAGATTAATAATATATAATTTAAAGATATTTGCATATTATTTTAGATTTAAGCAAATAACGAGTTGAACATTGTAGAATAAAGCTCTATTTTGTAGGTCTCATTGAGAAATGTGCTTAAAATAAGAATTCAATATTAGCCATATTAAAAAATGAATTCAACACAAGCTTCTTACCGAGCAAAACATGAGATGTTTGCGAACAATGAACTTTTTTTGACAACTTTACGTAAAACTCATAAACAATGACAATTTAGTCCTTTTTAAGTTTTTTTATTAGTATTATTTAATTTTCTAAAAAAATTGATATCTGTTAAAATTTCAAAAAAAGTTTAGTAACTCAACCCATATGAATGGAATTAATCCTAATTTCTTGCATCCTTAATAACTTTCTAACTTTTAGGTCCTTTGGATCAATGTCCATAATTTTGAGGGTGAATTGTTGAAAACACTAAATCAGTTTAAAATTTTCAAAATTCTTTAGATAGATAGATAAATATTAGGTTCAGATTTTTCTAATATAATTTGGTATGTTTAGTCGTATAAAAATGTGTTTTTTCTATCCTATGAAAAGAAGGCAAATTCATCCATCTTATCTAAAACTGTTTAGCTATCTAACTCATTCTTCCGTCTTCATTCTTTCGGGCAAAATTTTTTTTTTTTCTGATTCTTATGTTCTTTCTAAAAGATGCAGTATTGTTTTTTCTTGTTANAAATTCATCCATCTTATCTAAAACTGTTTAGCTATCTAACTCATTCTTCCGTCTTCATTCTTTCGGGCAAAAATTTTTTTTTTCTTATTCTTATGTTCTTTCTAAAAGATGCAGTGTTGTTTTATATTATACCTTCACATGAAAGATGAGTACATGGTTTTTTTCCTATTTACTGACGATATTCATGGATTTCCTTCTTCTAGCTGGAGTTTACATTTATAGCGCATTAAGAGCTGTTACAGTGATTTTATAACAATTATTTCATAGCATACATACAAAGATCACAAGCCAAACAACATGAAGTCTAAGTTTGGAGATTACAAACAATACTAAAACAAAGAAAGCTTTCACAATAGTGTAGAGTAAACGTCATTCAACTACTAACATGTCAAGTTAATTATATATCAATGAGAGCTAATAAGAATCTTATTTGCATTGCAATTGATTTTGGAACTTTATAACATAGGACAAATTAAGGGAAAAAAAAATTGTTTTGTTACGTCACCAACAACTAAATAACATCCACCAAAGCGTATGTACTAGCATAATAAAAGCAACCAAAATCCCTAGCTAAAGAAGTCCATCCTTTTTTAAGAAATGGAAATGCAATTTAGAAAACGGAGGCTTCCGAGTTCCCAACATAGCAAATTCATCCTACCAACGTATGAAAATAATTGTTTTCTCTATAAGGGTCTATTAAGCATCATCATCATCATCATCAACCTCATCCCAACTACGGGAACAGTGTTATGAGTCATCTTACTTTCATTTCTATTGATGGCTATCTAAGGTGTTAAGTCTATTCAGCACAAATCAATTTGAACAACTTCTATCCATTTAACTTGAGACACCACTTTTCATTTCCAATGCTATAATACTAACTTTATCAAACTTTTTAACGAGTAAACTTTCTACCCTTCATTATACATGTCGAAACTACATAATTCTATTTTCAATGACCTTATCTTTAATAGATGTCATNGATGTCACTCCATATTTCCTCTAATATGATCTTCATTTAATTATCATTCATAATTGTCACATAATCATCTTAACATTCTCATTCATTACACGCTCAAATATCAATGAATTTTTCATTGCTAACGTTTAAACCTATGCACGATCGCCCTAGTAACAATTATATAAGCATTAAATTTAAGCCTCCTTAATGTCCTCTAATTACATAAACGTTTTGAGACACTTATTCCTTTTAAATATCTAGCCTTAAATCTAGAAATTATATCCTAATCAATATCCTCATAATAGATCCAATACATTGAAACATATTATATTTAGATACTACATTATAATATAATAATAAGGAATTATAGTTGCTAAAATGATATTCATTAAAATTACAAATTACATTATATTAATTCTGAGGTCTCTTAACTTCAAAATATTTTAACCATTTTTTTATGTCTCGGCAATTAAAATAATATCATCTGCAAAAATCATTCATTAAAACTCCTTGCAGTGCAAATCTTTTATAAGTGTCTCCATGGTTGATATAAAATATATGAACTTAATGTTAATCAATTCATGTAGACCTACAATAATTGAGAACTCTAGGGCTGATCCATAACTTCTAATAGAAGTCTATGCTCTAACATATATATCTTTTATAAAGTCAAAATATCTTTGATAGACCTTTTTACCTTAAATCACACACAAAACAATTGAGGTGATACTCAATTATAGGTTTTTAAGATCAGTAAAAATCATATGTAAATCATTTATTTGCTCTTTATGCCTCTCCATTTATTGTCTTGTACTAAAATCTCTTTAGTAATGGATCTTCCTAGAATAAAACCAAATTGATTTTCCAAAACTCATGTAACTTTCCGAAGTCTATGTTCCATTACTCTCTCCATTAGCTTCAATTTATAACTCATAAATTTGATCCCATTATAGGAAGCACAATCCTAAACATCATTTTTGTTATTGAAAATTGATATCGAATTTTTATTGACTAAATTACCATATTATGCCACATAATTCTCCAAATTCAATCGGTGTCTTCTTATTGGACCTAAAGCCTTACCTTTAAACATAATTCTCAAAATTCAAATTTAATTTCTTTTTTTTTTAACTAATATTCAGTTGATTCATAGCTAACTTCTAGATGTTATGACACAAGTTTACAATATGAGGCTATAACGAATTTGAAAAGCGTTATAGGAATATTTATGAAGGTTCTTTAATGACTCATCAACCGAGTAAAGGTTCCTTGAACACTCCTTAACACGTAAATTGGTTTATCTTGTCACAGCTCTCCATCGAAAAGTGATTTATTGTGTCACACCTTTCCATCTTCAAGGAAGTAGTCACTTAATAAAAGAAGGGCAAAGTTGACATGATTGACACTTCGATTCCTAGTCTCACCATTCATCCATCGATGCTTCCATTTTGTGAAAGAAAATATGATGGCAAGGCTTTTTCATGCAGCTTTGATGGCTTTTCGTATTTAACAGCATCTATAGTAGTATTATTTGGTTTCTTTTTTATTTTATATTGGATATTCTTTAAACATTATCAAAATTGTAAGACCTTAACCTTATGCATGAAATCAATCCTAATTTCTTGCATCTTTAATAACATTTTTAAAATTTTGGTCCTTTGGATCAATACTCTTTTATTTGAAGGTGGATTGAGAAAAACACTAAATCTTCTCAAATTAACATTCTAAAGGTAGATAAATAGATAGTAGGTTTAGATTTTTCTAACATTTTTTGGTATGTTTAGTCATAAGAAAATATGTCACCCTATATTTTTTCTTTCCTATGAAAGAAGACAAATTCATTCATCTGTGATGAAAACCATATATATCTAAAAAATAATTACATATTCTGTCTGTCTCATTCTGAATTCTTCCGTCTTTTTTCTTTCTGGCAAATTACTTTTTCTGACGCAATCCTTTTTCATAAAAGGTGCTGCATTATTGTTTCTCATTTATTTAATTGATACCTTTGCAGGAAAGAGGAGTGGATGATTTAGAAACAAAGAAGGTTGTTCTTGTGCATGGAGGTGGTTTTGGTGCATGGTGCTGGTATAAGACTATGTCGCTTTTGGCGGACGCTGGATTTGAGGTCACTGCAATAAATCTTGCTGGATCTGGAACTCATTCCGTCGATACAAACAACATTACAAGTCTTTCCGAATACTTAAATCCATTGACTACTTTTCTTGAAAAGCTTGGTGATACAGATAAGGTCTGCTCTTTTCTTTCTAAATTAAGATTGAATATCTTCCATTATACATCATATTTTTTTTGTTTTGTCATTTTAGAATCTACTTAGCTCAACAATACTTTATATCTTTCTAATATTCATCTTATCGATTAAAGTGTCCAAATAATTCCCCGAGTATTTACATGGGACATTTTTAGTCTTAGAGTCTATAAAAATGTCAAATTAATCCATAGAATCTTTTAATATGGGCTAAAATAGTTCCAGGAAAGACTATTTTAGCCACCAATTAAAAAATTTGGGGATTAAATTGACACTTTTATAAATTTTAAGATTAAAATATTCCCCTGCGAAGAGTTGGGATTATTACAATGCTTTTTCTAAAATGACTGCCCTTTTCCTCGCACCATTGTAGCTTTCATTTCTTGTTTTGGGGGCATAGATGATCTTGCTGAACTTGAAAATTGCATTCTCTTGGATTTTAATCTCAAACATTTTTTTCAGGTGATCCTAGTTGGGCATGACTTTGGTGGTACATGCATCTCATATGCCATGGAAGCATTTCCGGCGAAGATTGCCAAATCTGTCTTTCTTGCAGCCTTTATGCTGAAAAATGGCCAAAGAACTGTTGACATGCTCTCTCAAGAGGTTTCAATTTATTTTTACAAATCATTATTTACATACATACCACACAATTCGTATATATTTTCATATCTGACACAAAATGTAATATTTATATGCATACCATTAAAATCCTTAACATCACATAAAAAATACTACCGTTACTAACTTTTTTTAAGTAAAATACACATTTTTCATGCATAGTTTTATAACGTCAAAGAGTTATAAATGTAAATATCAAACTTTAGGTGTTAGATATATAAATAAATAAGAATTGTGTGGTGTGTCTATAATATATATATATATATATATATATCTTACAGACATATAGGAAAATTGTGAAATATCTTGTCATTTTCACCAAATGCATTTTGTTGTGAGGTACATGGACTGCTGATCACTCCTAACCATATCTGCTATCCATTTTTTTCTGACAATAGGAAGCTACAAATGAACTGATGCAACAAGCTCAAATCTTTTTGTATGCAAATGGAAAAGATCAAACTCCTACAGCTATTAGCCTCGAGACATCATTATTAAATGATCTTTTGTTTAATCAAAGCCCTACGAAGGTATGCCTTGTTCTACCGATCATCAGCCTTTTTATTTTATTTTATTTTATTTATTTTCTTGTCTTCTGTATTGCTAGTGTTAAGGTAAACATTTGTTTTGCATAAAAGTGCCTATGTATAGGAAATTAAAGAGCATACAAATGATAAAAAAGTACTTTTTTTTTTGTTATACTATTTACAATCTTGTACTTTCTAGTAATTTCTCTCGAGTTGGATCCTTACTTAATTAGCTCGAGCTTGTAGCATAGATTGTTAAACTAAAGTAAACCTAAAACTTTGATAAAAAATTGTCAATTGTTTCGTCTTGATAACGAATGAGGATGCAAAAGCGCAATGACTTGAATAATGTAGGAGAGAGCATTGGCAGGTCGGGAATGATCGAGTCAACCATCATCTAAGATTGAACATATTATGGGGAGGGATTTAGTTCAAAGAGACTTTTGGCAATAAAAAATTTCTCTTTTTTTTATTGTCAGATGCTTGGATTATTAGTAAATGAAAATTATTATTTATTTTACTTGATATATATGATATTATGTTTTGAGAAATAGGTAGAGGGAAGAAGGCCCCACATCTTCTTTACATTATATTGGAACTTGACAATTGATACAATAGTTGGTTCATAACTATTTAACAACTAAGGAAATTTGACAATCATCACAAATCGGAGAAGACTAGAAGTTTTTCATGAGAAACAATAAGGGAATGAAAAGCTTTCAAGCACTGAAGATGAGCAAGAGGACAACTACGTGTGTGCATGGTAAGCGTGGGGGATGAACAAGTTAGGACAGCCCATCTCGAATACCATACAACAACAACAACAACAACAACATCAGCAACAAGGCCTTAATCCCACTACGTGGGGTACATGAATCTTTTTTCTTCATTGCATCCTATTCAATCATATTTTCATTTAGTTCTAATAAATTAAGACAATTATACAATAAGCCCAAGTCTTCCTAGGTCTACCTCAACCATCTCGAATACCATATTAAAGGAAAATCNTGTAATATTTATATGCATACCATTAAAATCCTTAACATCACATAAAAAATACTACCGTTACTAACTTTTTTTTAAAGTAAAATACACATTTTTCATGCATAGTTTTATAACGCCAAAGAGTTATAAATGTAAATATCAAACTTTAGGTGTTAGATATATAAATAAATAAGAATTGTGTGGTGTGTCTATAATATATATATCTTACAGACATATAGGAAAATTGTGAAATATCTTGTCATTTTTACCAAATGCATTTTGTTGTGAGGTACATGGACTGCTGATCACTCTTAACCATAGCTGCTATCCATTTTTTTCTGACAATAGGAAGCTACAAATGAACTTATGCAACAAGCTCAAATCTTTTTGTATGCAAATGGAAAAGATCAAACTCCTACAGCTATTAGCCTCGAGACATCATTATTAAATGATCTTTTGTTTAATCAAAGCCCTACGAAGGTATGCCTTGTTCTACCGATCAACAGCCTTTTTATTTTATTTTATTTTATTTATTTTCTTGTCTTCTGTATTGCTAGTGTTAAGGTAAGCATTTGTTTTGCATAAAAGTGCCTATGTATAGGAAATTAAAGAGCATACAAATGATAAAGAGTACTTTTTTTTGTAATACTATTTACAATCTTGTACTTTCTAGTAATTTCTCTCGAGTTGGATCCTTAATTAATTAGCTCAAGCTTGTAGCATAGATTGTTAAACTAAAGTAAACCTAAAGCTTTGATAAAAAAATGCCAATTGTTTCGTCTTGATAACGAATGAGGATGCAAAAGCGCAAAGACTTGAATAATGTAGGAGAGAGCATTGGCAGGTCGGGAATGTCGAGTCAACTATCATCTAAGATTGAACATATTATGGGGAGGGATTTAGTTCAAAGAGACTTTTGGCAATAAAAAATTCCTCTTTTTTTTATTGTTAGATGCTTGGATTACTAGTAAATGAAAATTATTATTCATTTTACTTGACTTGTATAAGTTATAGATATATATGATATTATGTTTTGAGAAAGAAGAAGGCCCCACATCTTCTTTACATTATATTGAAACTTGACAATTGATACAATAGTTGGTTCAAAACTATTTAACAACTAAGGAAATTTGACAATCATCACAAATCGGAGAAGCCTTGAAGTTTTTCATGAGAAACAACAAGGGAATGAAAAGCTTTCAAGCACTGAAGATGAGCAAGTTAGAACAGCCCATCTCGAATACCATACAACAACAACAACAACAACAAGATCAGCAACAAGGCCTTAATCCCACTACGTGGGGTCGGCTACATGATTTTTTTTTCTCCATTGCGTCCTATTTAGTCATATTTTCATTTAATTCTAATAAATAAAGATAATTTTTTATACAATAAGCCCAAGTCTTCCTAGGTCTACCTCTACCATCTCCAATACCATATTAAAGGAAAATCTTTTTTTTTCTGTAGGATATCGCTCTGGCTTCAGTTTCTATGAGGCCCATCCCTTTTGCACCAATACTAGAAGAACTCCAGCTTACAGATAACAACTATGGCTCAGTCAGGAGATTTTACATTGAGGCTACTGAAGACAATGCGCTGCCTCTTCCCCTGCAACAAAGACTGTGCGAATCCAACCCCCCGGAGAAGGTTTTTAGGCTTAAAGGCTCCGATCACTCCCCATTCTTTTCCAAGCCTCAAGCTCTACACAAGATCTTATTGGAGATTGCAGCTATTTCTCCTAACCAGAACTTGAACAATCTGTNCCGGAGAAGGTTTTTAGGCTTAAAGGCTCCGATCACTCCCCATTCTTTTCCAAGCCTCAAGCTCTGCACAAGATCTTGCTGGAGATTGCAGCTATTTCTCCTAACCAGAACTTGAAAAATCTGTAAAGCTTTTGCTCATAAGAATTTGAAACTCATCGGACTCAAAAAAATGTTTTGATTCTTAGAGGTTGATTCTGGCGACATTTATTTTCCAATGAAAATCATTTCAAAGATGTTGACATAAAATTTGGGGGCATTTACATACATACTCCACNGAACTTGAACAATCTGTAAAGCATTTGCTCATAAGAATTTGAAACTCATCGGACTCAAAAAAATGTTTTGATTCTTAAAGGTGGATTCCGGCGACATTTATTTTCCAATGAAAATCATATCAAAGATGTTGACATAAAATTTGGGGGCATTTACATACATACCCCATCAGATTCCTATGTATTTATATATCTAACATCAAAAATTTACTTTTTGCATTATTACCCCCAAATCTTTCATATCATGTCAAAAATATGATCTTTTATTAACTTTTTAAAACAAGTGAATTGCACATTTTCAGTCATAGATAAGGTGGATATGTAAGAATCGGGTGGTATATTTGTAAATGGCTCCAGAAATTGGGTTGAATGTCCNGCATTATTACCCCCAAATCTTTCATATCATGTCAAAAATATGATCTTTTATTAACTTTTTAAAATAAGTGAATTGCACAATTTCAGTCATAGATAAGGTGGATATGTAAGAATCGGGTGGTATATATGTAAATGGCCCCAAAAGTTGGGTTGAATGTCTCGCCTCAAATGTAGTTAGTGTTTTTAACCATTAGATTTTCTTTGAGATTCGTGTAATATAGGATGTCTTGAGTCAAATATAATCTTTATATTGCACTCACCTCAAAATAACCTTGATAATTTTTTTATCTAGATTTTAATCATATCATTAAAAATAAAAATCATATTTTAAATTTAATATTTTCATTAATTTAATAGTAATTTATTATTATCTAAAAATAAGAAATTAGAATTGAATTTATCTTCTAATTAAAACATACTTCTCACCTTGATTTGAAATGAATTTCAGGGAAGAAGATGTTGGCATATGGTGATTAATTGTAGACAGCTACAGTTAAACTGGTCTTTAATAATAGCTTTTTGATTGTATTTATTCTTTTTAACTCTATTATAAATTATTCATTTTCATATTTGATTTTATTAAAATTTAAAAAAATTACGCTCAAACTTATTTTTAATTTATTTATGCTAAATAAATGAATACTTCAACAAATTAAGAAANTAATATAGGATGTCTTGAGTCAAATATAATCTTTATATTGCACTCACCTCAAAATAACCTTGATAATTTTTTAATCTAAATTTTAATCATATCATTAGAGATAAAAATCCTATTTTAAATTTAATATTTTTATTCATTTAATAGTAATTTATTATTATCTAAAAATAAGAAATTAGAATTGAATTTACCTTCTAATTAAAACATACTTCTCACCTTTATTTGAAATGAATTTCAGAGAAGAAGGTATTGGCATATTAATGGTGATTAATTGTAGACAGCTACTGTTAAACTGGTCTTTAATAATAGCTTTTTAATTGTATTTATTATTTTTAACTCTATTATAAATTAATCATTTTCATATTTGATTTTATTAAAATTTTTAAAAATTACGCTCAAACTTATTTTTAATTTATTTATGTTAAATAAATGAATACTTCAACAAATTAAGAAAGNTAATTTAATATTATCTAAAAATAAGAAATTAGAATTGAATTTATCTTCTAATTAAAACATACTTCTCACCTTTATTTGAAATGAATTTCAGAGAATAAGATATTGGCATATTAATGGTGATTAATTGTAGACAGCTACAGTTAAACTGGTCTTTAATAATAGCTTTTTAATTTTATTTATTATTTTAAACTCCATTATAAATTATTCATTTTCATATTTGATTTTATTAAAATTTTTAAAAAATTAAGCTCAAACTTATTTTTAATTTATTTATGTTAAATAAATGAATACTTCAACAAATTAAGAAAAAGATTGACTAAAAATTGAATGAATACCAAGCTTTTCGTATGAAATTTTTAATAAATTATTTTATAAATCAAAATAAATAAGTAATTGAATAAATTATAAATTAATATTTAGCTAATTCATATCAATTAAATAGAATAACAATAAATTATAAATATTTTTTATAATAAAATAATATAGAAATAAAATACTGACAAATTATTTTGATGACAAAAGAAATTAAAAATACATTGTATTATTATTATTAGCCGTACCGCGTAGTCCTCACACTAACTCCACTACCAATGTTANAGCTAATTCATATCAATTAAATAGAATAACAATAAATTATAAATATTTTTTATAATAAAATAATATAAATAAAATACTGACAAATTATTTTGATGACATAAGAAATCTAAAATATATTGCATTATTTATTATTAGCCGTACCGCTGCTAATAGTAGTCCTCACACCCAATGTTAAAGACAGCTATGCAAAGCATTGCCTTTCTCATTTATATTCTAGTTTACTGTATAATTACCATAGTAGGGAATATACTTTCTCCCTTGTGCTATAATTTATAATGCATATTTAATATATCACTATTAAATAGATAATTAAATAAGTTCTAAAATTTTTAAATGTCATTTAAATAATATATTATAAATAATATAAATTATCGTTATATTAAGTGTAAAATATTTAACAAGTTTATTTATTGAACAATAAAAATATTTATTAATGAATATAAATAAATAATTTAACNACTGTATAATTACCATAGTAGGGAATATACTTTCTCCCTTGTGCTATAATTTATAATGCATATTTAATATATTACTATTAAATAGATAATTAAATAAATTCTAAAATTTTTAAATTTCATTTAAATAATATAAATTATCGTTATATTAAGTGTAAAATATTTAACAAGTTTATTTATTGAAAAATAAAAATATTTATTCATGAATATAAATAACTAATTTAATCCATATTCAAGTTTAGTTTTGATGAAGAAACTTGACCAAGTATTAATCCAACCAAATTTGAGTTAAAAATAGGGAGATTAAATAGAATTTGAGCAAATCAATCTAAACTCAATAATAAAACAAAAATAAAAAATAAATAAATAAAAGATGTATTAAAATACATTACCAACATATATAAAGTTAAATTTATCAGTTGAATCCACCTTATTTTGAATGAATCATCTTCCAATTAAATCATATTAATTTTGAATAAAGCTCAAGCACCTAGCATAATTTACCAATCCTACCCTAAGTTGACATATAAACTTGTTCATCAACCCAAAGAAAAAAAAATGCCTAAATAAGCAAGAAATGACCAGCACTTCCCAAAATAAATAAATAAAAAAACCTTTTATGTAACTTGTACTAAATAATGAACATTACCTTAAAACATAGAAAATTTACACCACTAAATTCATTGTCAGCCCATCCTATTTGCATTCTCTCACCTTTTATTATTCCCCTCTTTGAATTTCACAATTGATGATGTTATCTTAATTTTCTTCATCTCATGAGCTATCAACCTGCAAAGGCTTTCTTAACTGAATCACTTAGGGATCAATACAGCCTTTACTAATGTTGCTTCCATTGATTCANAAATTTATCAGTTGAATCCACCTTATTTTGAATGAATCATCTTCCAATTAAATCATATTAATTTTGAATAAATCTCAAGCACCTATCATAATTTACCAATCCTAACCTAAAGTTGACATATAAACTTGTTCATCGAGCCAAAGAAAAAAAAATGCCTAAAGAAGCAAGAAATGACCAGCACTTCCCAAATAAAAAAAAAACCTTTTATGTAACTTGTACTAAATAATGAACATTACCTTAAAACATAGAAAATTTACACCACTAAATTCATTGTCAGCCCATCCTATTTGCATTCTCTCACCTTTTATTATTCCCCTCTTTGAATTTCACAACTGATATTTTCCCCACAATATTTTCATGATGTTATCTTAATTTTCTTCATCTCCTGAGCTATCAACCTGCAAAGGCTTTCTTAACTGAATCACTTGGGGATCAATATAGCCTTTACTAATGCTGCTTCCATTGATTCTGTAAATGTTTACATGTTCTGTTCCTCTGCTGCCATTTTAGGTTGTCCATTGGCTGAAGAGCCATCAGCTATTCCTGCTACATAACAAAATAAATTAATAAATAAATGAAAATGAGAATATCTGTTGGTAAGCTTAAAGTTGAGCAACATTATTTTTTTATTTACAAAGAGAAAACTTGAAATATTTTTCTACATTTTTTTTTTTCGGAAGGCACCTGAGGGTTCATTTCTCGCAGGTACTGGCATTGATTTTCCTTGAGCCTGCAGAGAATAGAATTATAGTTTCAAGTTAATTTCAAAATAGGAAAATATCTTCAAAAGAAAAGAAAAAAAGTGGAAAACAACTAAGAGCATGAAGATAATAAACTTTGAAGTAAAGTGCCAATATGGTCCCCGACTACTTACCTGTTGTCGTTTTAGTCCCAGAGAGTATAAAATGGTCAATTTAATCCCATAAATATAGGGATGTCAAAACGGCTCGTTGTTCNCATGTTCTGTTCCTCTGCTGCCATTTTAGGTTGTCCATTGGCTGAAGAGCCATCAGCTATTCCTGCTACATACAAAATAAATTAATAAATAAATGAAAATGAGAATATCAGTTGGTAAGCTTAAAGTTAAGCAACATTATTTTTTTATTTACAAAGAGAAAACTTGAAAGATTTTTCTACATTTTTTTTTTCAGAAGGCACCTGAGGATTCATTTCTCGCAGGTACTGGCACTGATTTTCCTTGGGCCTGCAGAGAAGAGAATTATAGTTTCAAGTTAATATCAAAATAGGAAAATATCTTCAAAAGAAAAGAAAAAAAGTGAAAAACAACTAAGAGAATGAACATAATAAACTTTGAAGTAAAGTGCCAATATGGTCCCCGACTAACCTGTTGTCGTTTTAGTCCAAGAGAGTATAAAAGGGTCAATTTAATCCCATAAATATAGGGATGTCAAAACGGCTCGTTGTTCGTGAACAACTCATGTTCGGTTCATTAAGTAGCTCGTGTTTGATTCGTTCGTTAAACAAACAAGCTGAACACGAACATTTTTTTGCGTTCGATATATAAACAAGCCAAANTTTTTTTTCAGAAGGCACCTGAGGATTCATTTCTCGCAGGTACTGGCACTGATTTTCCTTGGGCCTGCAGAGGAGAATTATGGTTTTAAGTTAATTTCAAAATAGGAAAATATCTTCAAAAGAAAAGAAAAAAAAGTGAAAAACAACTAAGAGAATTAACATAATAAACAATGAAGTAAAGTGCCAATATGGTCCCCGACTACTTACCTGTTGTCGTTTTAGTCCAAGAGAGTATAAAAGGGTCAATTTAATCCCATAAATATAGGGATGTCAAAACGGCTCGTTGTTCGTGAACAACTCATGTTCGGCTCATTAAGTAGCTCGTGTTTGATTCGTTCGTTAAACAAACAAGCTGAACCCGAACATTTTTTTGCGTTCGATATATAAACAAGCCAAACATAACAAAGAAATGTTTGTTCGTGTTCGGCTCGATTTAGCTTGAAATAGTTATATATATATATATATTTATTTTTAAATAATTTAATTGACAACAAGGCAACAAAGATTATAATCAATTAAAATTACTAGTTAAAAATAGAATAAAAATATATGAATTTATATTTAAATGAATATTTTAATTTAATAATAAGATTTAAATCTTGCCCTACCCATAAAATTCTATGGTTTTGTGACTAGGGTTGTCCAAATGGCTCATTGTTCGTGAACAGCTCATGTTCTACTCGATAAGAAAATGAGCCAAACACATAAATTTTTTGAACTCGATATATAGACGAGCCAAACATGAACGATGATATTTTTTAACAAACCGAACAAAAGCCGAGCCTGAGCTTGCTCAAGCTCGGCTTGTTTACACCCCTAAGAGATGCATGATTAGGGTTGTCAAGACGGCTCTTTGTTCGCAAACAACTCGTGTTCGGCTCGCTAAGAAAACGAGCCAAAAGCGAACAATTTTTTTTTCTTCAAAATATAAACGAGTCGAATGCGAACAATTGTGTTTTTTTACAAGCTGAGTCTGAGCTCGCTCATGTTCTGCTCGTTTATACCCTAAATAAATAGTCATTCCTTTAGAAATTCTGAGGTCTATTTCAATCCATAAAAAATTGGGGATTAAATTAACAATTTTATAGACCGTATGAATAAAATGAGACCATGCAAAGAGTCAAAGAATCAATTTGATATTTTTCTCATTAACTAGGTCTTTTGAATTTTTTGTTCTGTACTATTCCAATATATGGCTCTTCTCCATTTGCTTCAGCTTTAGGTTATATGTAAGCTAGGAATTTGAATGAAAAGAAATGAAAATCTCAAATCAAGGATCGTTGTTTCATAATCAAACTATAAATCGCTTGCATTTCAATTCATTTTCTTCACTTTTTCTCCAGTTGAAATGGAAAGTCCCTAGATTCTAATATNTGACAACAAGGCAACAAAGATTATAATCAATTAAAATTACTAGTTAAAAATAGAATAAAAATATATGAATTTCTATTTAAATGAATATTTTAATTTAATAATAGGATTTAAATCTTGCCCTACCCATAAAATTCTATGGTTGTGTGACTAGGGTTGTCCAAATGGCTCATTGTTCGCGAGTTCTACTCGATAAGAAAATGAGCCAAACACATAAATTTTTTGAACTCGATATATAGACCAACCAAACACGAACGATGATATTTTTTAACAAACCCAATAAAAACCGAGCCTGAGCTTGCTCAAGTTCGGCTCGTTTACACCCCTAAGAGATGCATGATTAGGGTTGTCAAGACGGCTCTTTGTTCGCAAACAACTCGTGTTCGGCTCGCTAAGAAAACGAGCCAAAAGCGAACAAATTTTTTTTTCTTCAAAATATAAACGAGTCGAATGCGAACAGTTGTGTTTTTTTACAAGCCGAGCCTGGGCTCGCTCATGTTCTGCTCGTTTATACCCTACATAAATAGTCCTTCCTTTAGAAATTCTGAGGTCTATTTCAATCCATAAAAATTTGGGGATTAAATTAACAATTTTATAGACCGTATGACTAAAATGAGACCATGCAAAGAGTCAAAGAATCAATTTGATATTTTTCTCATTAACTAAGTCTTTTGAATTTTTGTTCTGTACCATGTAAGCTAGGAATTTGAATGAAAAGAAATGAAAATCTCAAATCAAGGATCGTTGTTTCATAATCAAACTATAAATCGCTTGAATTTCAATTCATTTTCTTCAATTTTTCTCCAGTTGAAATGGAAAGTCCCTAGATTCNGTGGAATTATTTTCACATTAATTTGATGCATAAATTATTTTTTAAAAATAAATTAGGGTTAGGGGTTTTCAAATTCTCCATTCATATGGAATTAATACCTTAATANGACTTTCCTATTGACTATTCCTAGAGGACTAGAAAAGGAACCCTCACCATTAGAAATTCTAAACTCTTCTTTACTCAATTTGAAGTTCCACATGTTGGTCATAATCTCTAGCACTTAATAGGTGGGGTCAATATGGAGGAGGCCTAAATCCATCAAATTAGCCCATCAATTCAATTCAAAAACACTTGAAATTTTTACAAATCGTTCATCATATCCCCCTACACAAAATTTAAAATTCAATTAGCTCAAAATTGTAGCCCAAAATCAATTTCAAATTCAAAATCCTAAGTCCACTACATCTAATTTCAAAATCCCAAGTCCAAAGCCCACATGAAAATTCTTTCTCTTCATCATTCATTTGACTTAAATCATTCTTAAAGTCTCAAATCTAAAATCAAATCATTCCAAATCAAGCATCATGAGGAACTCCACCAAAATATTTCATAAATTCAAAAATCCCTCCTCATGAAAGTTGGCCAAGCCAAAGGGAAGCCATGAAGCCATTCTCAAGCCATAGGTAAGCCATGTGAGCTTTGCCACATCATCAAGCTATTAATGGAAAGAAGCCAAGCCACTTTCATGCCCCCTTAAGATTATTTTAACCCTTTTAATGACACACTTAAGCCCATGATTAGCCCAAATCCTTTGGATGGAGACCTCTCCACATCATTTCAGTTGAGCCACCTGATCTTGGTCAGCCCTGGGAGTCACCTAACCCATTTCCACGAGGCTAAACCCAAGCTTGACCCAACCAAGCCTATAGCCATTTACACTTCAATTAATCACCTATGCCCATTCACAAACTCAATTGGCTTC
Organism: Phalaenopsis hybrid cultivar; assembly: GCA_002079205.1. NCBI lineage: Eukaryota > Viridiplantae > Streptophyta > Magnoliopsida > Asparagales > Orchidaceae > Phalaenopsis > Phalaenopsis hybrid cultivar. The sequence goes on along the minus strand of JXCR01049565.1, from coordinate 286,024 downwards.
AAGTTTGCCCACCACTGACCATACTCAGTGGGATGGTGACCTGAGCTTGGCGTACCGGCCACCTAGGCTACAGGAAAACCCACCTCCAAGTGCTCCCCCATGACTAAAACTCAAAATTAAATCCATCCAAGCTTTATCATCCCAATTGATTTTTTGCACATTTTTGGCATCCACATAAGTAACCTAAAACACCCACCAACTGCCCTTGGTGGCCTCTCCTTTCTCATCTATTTAAACCCACCCTCAATGTCAAATAAAGAGAGATTGAATTTCCTTTGGAGACTCTATCAAATTGCTTCCAAAGCTTCCTTAAAACCACTTGAGTTTAACCCAACCATCCTTATCCACTCAAATCCACTGCTTGAGCTCAATTTTGGAGCACAATCCTAAGGCTGAAATAGGACACCTCCAAATACTCAACCAAATCCAAATTAATTACACTCACACCATCCCCACAGTGAGAGAGGAGGATCCCACATAGAAACCCCATCACCAGAGCACCCTAAGGCAGACTTTGATCAACACCCCAAACCGGCCTTGGTCGAAATCATACTTAGGCACTTCACCACATCTTGAGGCTTCATCTAGGAGCTCTTTGGACCCCAACGAAGCTTCCACAAACATCAAATTGAGGCTTCCCCTCTTGGACCAAGGTATTAAATTTTAACCCTAAACTGAGCTTCATGTAATTCTCCATGAGAATAGAGTTGATTTAGAGTTTGATTAACCATATGGATGTGTGTGCCTCATCAAGACGAGCGATAGGAACAAACCTCACTTGATTTGGTTAAAAATTGAGTGAGATATTAAAGTTTGAACGTGTACGGTTCTCAGGCTAGAGGCTTTAGTGATGATGACTCGTAGCCATTGGATCACACGTTTGTCAAATAGAAGGCTCTGATTGTACCAGACAGATAGAAGGGTGGGCTGACGAGGCAGATGCGTGGATGGCGGTGTTAAATGGATAAGTGTGGTGCCGTGTGGAAAGCTCAACTTGTACAAGGATTGTGTGGTGCCATGTGGATAAGTAGAAAAATAGGGTATTTTTCTATTTATTTAAACCCTGGAACTTCAAAAATCCATAGCTTTGTGTAGAAAAATCACAAAAGTAAAATAAAAATACTCTCTTGCTCAGATGAAATTTTCATGCTCATTTGATGCATATTTTATTTTTAATTAATTAAATAGTATTTTTCTTATATTGATTCTCCATTTGCATAGACATTTTGATGTCTCTGTTGTTAGGCATCTCCGTTGATTTTTTTAAGGTCAGGGGGCAACTCTAACTAGAGATATCTAATTTTCAAGTTAATGGTCCCTATTTTGGTGTAAAAATCATAATAATTAAATGAATTTTTAGAAAAATACAAAACTTATTTTGGAAGGTTCATTGTGGTCAGGGGATCCTAGGAAAAATATAAGCTTGATTTAACTCATTAAAAATAACATTAATTGTCACCAACACTAAAAATGACATGAAAGCTATTTCACACTGTAATTTAATGTTAAAGGAGCTCCCTATAAAAATTTTAAGTCAATCAAAGTTAATTTGATCACTCAAATGGATTGATTAGAAATCACACTTTTGGCATTAAAATAATTATATTAATTAAAATGCAACTCAAGAAATCACCAAATTGGTTTTCGATGCTCCTTATAACCAGAGAAACCTAAGAAAAATAAAATTTGAATTAAAATAAGTTCTTCATTTTTAAGTTATTTTTAAGTTTTTAAATAAATAAAAATTAATTAAAAATCATAACAATTGTATAATTATGAAAAAACATTAAAATATTAATTTTAGCGTCTTGATCACTTGGGACCAACTAAAATAATTCTCCTAATTCTCTAAGTCAAAATATTATTTTTAAATGTTTAAAAATAAATTTTCTTTAATTTCTCACTAAAATAATTCTAATAATTAAAATATAGAAAAAAATCTAAAGTCCATTTCTTTGGGATCCCTGGACTTAGAGAGATTCAATAAAAATATAAAACTTAATTTTTTACTTAAATAATATTTTATATTTAATTAATGCTCAAAACAAACAAATAATTTTAATAATTAAACTAATCCTCTAAAAATCATGAAAATATGTCCAATTGTTCATGTAACCTAGGTGAACTTCCAATAATTTTCCTAAGGATAGAAGTTTTATTTTGATTGAGTTATTAAATTTTCATTAAATATCCTTATTTTTGCATTAAAAATAATTATAAAAATTAAATAAATTCACAAAAATCACATTTTCTCCTCTGATGTTTTAATTAACCTATAAGTGGGGCAACATAAAATTTTTAAGTCATTTGAATTTAATTTAATGAATTATAGAGTATTAAGGCCTTAGGGGTAAAAGGGTAATTTTGGAATTTAAGGCTTAATTAATATTTAGGCTTAACCAAAGGACTAAATGGGCAACAAATAATCTTAATTGACATGTCTTGATGATTGAAATATAAATTGGATAACTGGTAGAAACCAATTTCATTTTTTTCTTATAAAGGATAAATCTGTAATTTCTTAAAATTAATGAAATTTGGAAGAGTATTTAAATAAGGAGATATTAAAGTGAGTGGTTTGATTTTGGAAGATCATAACTCAATGATTTAAAGTCCCCAATTAAATTTTTAAAATGATTTCTAATTCATGATAATGATTAAGAATATAAACATTTAAAAAATTCTTTTTTTCTAAAAATTGTAAATCTACGCATTAAATTTTAAGGGCTTAGTAGTGAACTAGGCTTAATCAAAATTTTGTCTTATTAGGTTTAGAAAATAACTTATAATTATTTTAAAACCTTCCAAAACACTACAAGCGCATTCTCTAAAAATCAAATTACTTAAATAAGTCAAGTTGCCCCCAAGAGTCTTTATCTATATAATTCATAATTGAGATGTCAAGTGATGATTACCCCACTTAAGGGATAATCAAAACATCAAAATTCACTGAGCATAAGGGTATTAACCGGATGAACTACATAGCAAACACAATAAGACCAAAACAAAATAAAAATAATTCAAGGAACTATGAAATTTCTAGGGTATTGTTGACCTCACTTTTGGTTGAGGTCTAGAAAACTTCTTTAGTAGCCTAGGTTTAGCCATAGGACTTTCCTATTGACTAGTCTTAGAAAATTAGAAAAGGTACCCCCACCATTAGAAATTCAAAGCCTTTCTCTTTACTCAACTTGAAGTTTCACATATTGATCTTAACTTCTAGCATTTAGTAGGTAAGATCATTGTGAGAGGATTCAAGAGGAGTTC
>JXCR01049565.1:212346-258177 GCA_002079205.1 Phalaenopsis hybrid cultivar | reverse complement strand
TTTTAAGGCCATGAAAATAAAATATACAAGAAGAACATAGAATATAATTATAAAAACTAACCATATTTTCTGGTTTATTTTCATCTTCTGTTGTATCAGCCAAGTTAGAATTGGGATTTTTCTGACAATCTTTAATATTTGTTGGATCTGGCTTTATTTCCTGAGGAATGTCTTTCGCAGTACTGCATATTTGCAGACTTAAGTTCAATTTACTGTCAGCCTCTCCCCTCATCTTCCTGATAACATCAGGTATAATTGCAATTAAAAAACAGTGTTGTCATAAACGAAAGGAATCTGGCATAATGCAAAGTTTCTTACTTGCTCGTGCATGCAAGGCTATCTTCACAAGAACGAGAGGTGCAGGAGAAAAGCATGCCACGAAGTAACTTTCCATTTATAATCGTCTCAATCACATATCCGTGTTGATGTGTGCCTTTAACTTCAGCTTCAAATACTATCTCCTCATCAGAATAGGAGGCACTAGTCCTGGTCCCTGCATTGTTACACCACCAAATAGTAAGATTCTATGCATTAAGCCTGGTTACATCTATAAATATAAATAGAAGAATTCTTTAAATTCAAACGAGAACAAAAAAAATGTTATTTGTGACAATCAAGTTATAGTTCATTTGAAGGCATTTCTTTGCCTTTTAAACTGCTGCTATGCTTCTGTTTGACTATTATTTTCTTGTCATTTTTCAGAAATTTTTGCAGTGGAAAGTTACTTTTTACAACTAGATTTATTAGTGTGATAATTATAAATTAGTCACCGTTTCATTCGTTCTAAGAGAACATATTTATAATACCACAATAACTTTCAAAAAAATTGCTTTTCTTATAACAGCCATAGAGATATCTATAAAAGTTGTAGCCACTCCAATAGACCCTTCCGTTTGTTCTTATCTACATAATTGTAGCAATCATCTTAATACACATGAATATGAATCCAACATAAAAGGTTTCAAATTTGCTTCAGATGACCAACCATATGGCTGCAAACAGGAGAAAGTAGGAATAAATAAATTCTAGAAAAGTTTCTTTTTACATGGCATGGTGGCACTTTCTGATGACAAACCATACAGCGTTATTGGTAAGAATTTCTCTCATACAAAGAGAGGTGAGCCTATTTTTAAGTTAATTGCATGTAAAAGAAAAAGAGGGGTGGGAGGAATCAAGCAGAAAACCCGAAATAGTTTGATTCCAAATCAACTCAAGCTCCTTTTGAGTCAAAGCATCTATATATATATATATAAGATTTGAAATCACGCATCTGTCTCCATTACAACATATCATAGTTGAGTTTCAAGAAGAAAATAAAGTAATGGATGAAACATTACCCATCACTCTCAATGAGAACGTTTATATTCATATTTATAAACTTTTCATAGATGTAATTCTCCATAATTAATTACCCCTCGTAATCATAAGAGAGAACAAGAAATTGAGGGCATTCACTAGATTTAACATAAATCTAATTAATCTTTAATGGCTTCCATTCTAGCTTGAAAGAATATTCTCTCTATTTTTAGAGGTGAGGGGGAGTTGCTGTGGGGTGGTTGATGAATATTATAGATACTATCAAAATCTCTTAGTTTACGGTTAGTTTCAGTATTTAAGGTTTGCCACGTGCCTCGAATTAATCTGTCTAATAATATTGATTTCTTTCCTTAAGTTTAACTTTTTGTAGCAATTATGCATTACAACTCCAATGGGATCATATAATACAGAGGGTGAAACGGTTGTCAAGAAAATCAATAAACAAGGTCATTCAATAGTAGACCAAGTTTAGCTGATTAAGCTGCTTAATAGCACATTTTAAGCATGATCAACAAGATCAAAAGTACTTTTCACATATGTATTGGTGCAGGTATTTTAAGTGTAACTAGTGATCGCATTAAGATAATATTGGCCCTTCCTGAGCATTGGTCAAAGACTATGGAACCTTTGGCAAGTCTCCGAGGATGAAAATGTTGTCAAGAAAATCAATTGTAGGACAAATATTGGCTAATCAGCACCACATAGCTCATAGACTCATAAACAAGGTCATTCAAGAGTAGATCAAGGTGTGGATTTAGTTGATTAAGCTATTTACTAGCATATTTTAAGCATGATCAGCAAGCTCAGATGTATTTGTCACATATGTATTAGTACAAGTATTTTGAGAGCAATTGGTGTCATCGCATTAAGATAATATAGGCCCTTTCTGAGCATTACTCAAAAGACCATGGAACCTTTGGCAAGTTTCAGACCAAAAGACAAATTAGGTGGTAGCTCTATTGCTCTGAGCACAGAACAGCCGTTATTTCTTTTTTTTTTAAATTATATTTTTTTATATTTTAATATCTAATGACTCAAATTAATGAACTTAGTGTTCTATGCTTCTTGGGGGTACCTTTGGCAATGATGTATCTTATGATGTGCTTATCATTAGAAAGGAGACACTTCTTTATGTTGAATTTATTTCCAAGGGACTTGACTAAACTAAGAAACTTATAATTTCATCCTTTGGATACCTCGATTGAAATTTATGCTCTCGAAGTACCCATCTTTAAGGAGGTGAAGGCCTCGATGTGTGTGTGGTGGTGGTGACATAAGGTGGTTCTTTCAGTAATAATATTTAATAACTCAATCCATTATCAAGAATGCTAGAGAATTATACATCCTTGTTAATAAAGTAATAATTTTATGGGGAGGACTGTTGAATAATTAGACAAAGAAGCAAGCACTAACTTGCAAGTTGACCATTGCGGTATAAAAAGAAGCAACAAATATCGCTAGAAGACGAGCATAAACTCTAATATGATATCACTCTAGTATGAACAAATATGCGGTTGTGAATGAGAGTGGGAACAATATAATCTTTGTTTGGTTAACAACCCCTCTAAAACTTTATTAATGGGGAAACCCCATTATATTTTTATTTTATCAAGTTTTGGAATAGTAAGTAACCTATGACGGACATACATAACATTTAAGGAAAATTTATAATTTGTTGGTCTAAAAGAAGTTAAAGCTATCAGAGTCAATCTTCCTACCTCAACTTGGGATAGAAGCTTGAGCCCTATAATTATCATGTTTTGGCCTTGGAAGTTGACTGATTAGCACAATAATCAAGATAATAACACTTGCACTCTTTCAACCTTATTATAATGTTTCTACCAATTGTTGCTTTCGCTCAATATGGGTAGGTATCCTTAGACATTGAATAGCTTGAGATAACTCGAGCACTCGACTTTCATCGCCTTATTAATATATGAACGTCTTAGGAAATTTCAGCGATGCAAGGTATGTCAGTCATCACCATTTAAATTTAATGCACTCAAAGCATGTTTGGTTGTTTTCTTCATCTCTTCTACTTTTTTATTTTATGGGCATCAGTAGGATTCTGGTTGAAATTCAGATAAGTCTTTCACATGTAATCACGCAAAAAAGGGACGTGTATACTATGGTGCATGAATTTGCTCACTATACAAATTTTGTGAGTGATGCATAAAGCATATAGACTGAAGCATAACCTCTCGAACACACCAATATGTATGCATCTTGAAATCCTATTTAAAGGTTAGCAAAATATGGAAAGAAAATAAAATAAAACTGGCATGAACTCCACAGTACTAAAAAAAGGTGTACAGATTTTCGAGGACCTTGAACATCATAAGGATGAACTATAGGTCTTGTACCATACTAAACAACGTGTGTATGAGCCTTTGATAGAATCTTTGCATATGTTAGCAAAACAATATGAAGAGCATCCTACTACATCAAAAAAGATTTTTAGTACATGTCAACATTTGCTCAATAGACAACTAAATTACAAACCATTGTGGGATTCAGAATATAGAACCAATGTGAAAGCACACTGACAAAAAAATAGCACGAGAAAACTACTACAGGACATGTACACCATGAAATATTTTTAAGAGTTTGACAAACCCAAATTTTAAAAAAACAATTCAATTAAATTATAATCCTTTCGGCTTATATTTATAATACTCATATGAGGTTTATTAAATCTCTCAAAAAACATGAGAATAAATATCAGATAGATGTTCATCCACAATCAATGTCAATGATCATACAAATTAATTAATTAATTTTTATTTATGTTAGGTTGTCACAATGGAGGTTGGTCAGATATTTTCAATGTCCATTTAAACACGAGGCCCTATTTTGGTTCAAGGGCTTATTTTCAATGTCCATTTCTTGATTTCTAAAGATATAAAGAGACTCATTCAACAGCTTCTCCACTCATAACCAGTCCTAAGATGGGGACACTCTTTGAAATTATAAAATAGTCAATTGGTTATAAACATAGAAATGTTTTAATAACACATTCTAACACTAGCATAATGTCAATAAGATTGTCCTGAGAGACATTTGGGTGTTGTCGAGGCTTGAGGGATTTCTTTAAACTAGCCAACCGTATAAAGTAACCCATTGTTTGAGCATTGTACAAAGTCCATAGTGTTCTACTTATATTTATTCTTTATAAATAAAAGGGTGTGTGAATAGGTCCAGACTTAACTCTACTTGACCCGACCTATCTTTCTATATTCAATAGCAACATAAATTCATTCTTGGTAGTGGTGAGGTACTCCGTACTCTATCAGTTTTTAATTATTTTATTTCATTTGTCATTTTAATTCCTCTATAGGTTATTTTTAAATGGTAAATGTTAATGTCCTCCAGTCCACAAAAATAAGACAATTCTTCCCCATAACTCTTATGGCATAAAGCAAAATTTTGCCAGGTTTTGAGTTTCACAAAGAAATTCATTAATGTTTTTGCATCAAACGCATAGGAGATGGCAACAATTGAGGGTCTATATGATATAGCTTTCTGCCTAAGTTGCTTTTCAAACCGTTATCACAATTATGTTTGGAGAAAAGTCTTTTTTCTGCTTTATTAAATTTATTATGTTGGGATGTTGCTTTTTACAATAAAATTTCTCAAAGCCCTATGGCTATAAGAAATATATTGTCCAACACTTTGAAAAAAATAGAAATTGATAATTCCCACCGTAACTTTTTAAGAAGTTGTTTTCATATTCACAACCTTATAATCACCTTTATAAAAAGCTATAAATGCCCGCCTAAGTCAAGACTCTTTTGGTTAAGCCAAGAAAGGTTGACATTATAGAGCATCGGAAACAAGCCTATGCTTTGGGATTGCTACTCAAATGCCAAGAAAGACAGGCATATGTGATGCAAGAACCACCTAAGTGAGGAAACTTCATGCCATGCTGGAAAAAGGAGAGTAGTGGTAGCACCAACAACCTTAGCTCAAAGTAAGTGATCAATGGGACACCTCCGTGAACTGATGAACGACAACCAATGACCGAGAAAATGAAAGAGGAGAGTTAAGAAAAACTCATTTATACCTCTATTGTCATAACAATATTTCAGCCGTCTTTATCTTTGCCCTCTACCTTTTCTCTTTTCCTCACCCCTTCACATGTACTTACAAGAGAGCCAAGGGTGGAGAGGCTTCAATTTTAGGATATGTGATACAAATAAAATGAAATATAGGAGGTAGGTCAACAACCTTTTAGGCTAAAAAAAAGGGGTTCCTACTAAAATAATATATTTCCAACCTCGTACAGTTTGCGCCATGATCCAAAAAATGGACAAAAATTCCATCTAATTAGTTCAAACATTGTTTTTATTGGTTCAGATCAGGCTCCTTAGTCCAATGTTACGTGATGACCTAAGAGCAATTTTATCTTATATTAGCCTAAGGGCAAATTGGTCTTTTATTATTATTATTATTGTTGGGTATACGTAGGGCTTAATAGATTAGGGTTAGGGCTATGCATGAGATTATTGTAGTGAGTTTTAGGTTTAGGGTTTGGTAGAGATTTCTTGCCTCTCGAATTGTAGACATTGGGAGAGATTGCCTACCTCTTAAATTGTAGGTGTTTATATTTGTATTTGTGTTGAGTTGTTTGGATCATTAAAGAAAAATATTTAATTTGCCCTAATTTCAGTAGAAATTCGTATTGATTTCTATGTCGAATCGTATCAAATTAATATGAGAGCATTTCGATCCAGGAAGAAGAAAGAATCACAGTCTGAAAATAATTTTACGTCCACCATACTGATCGGGCCGTGGCAAAGAGCCGAAGAACCCATCTTTCTCCTCCTCCCACATCCATCTGTGCTATAGAGTGGTGATCAAACCAAAGAAACGATGAAGGCCCCACGACAGAAAGAGTTGGCAGAGAAGGCAAAGTCGGGATTGCAACTTACAGAGACCAGAAACACCGATCTTTCTCCTCCTGCTTCGTGGACACGATACAGTTGTGAACTCAGCTAGCTAGGAAGGCAACGACCGACTTATAGAGACCCGAGCCTTTCCTTTCAACTTTGTGGAGAAGGCAAAGACGGAACTGTGGCGTACAGAGAATTTGATTTTCCTTATCGCGATATAGTTGCGATCAAGCAAATGCAACATACAATGAGCTAATCTAGTGATACTGTTGCGATCAAGTTGGCTGGGAGCAAACCATGTGATTGTTGCGTATTGTGACGAGAATATCGTGGTACAGTCCTGATCTGGCTTCAGTCAGGCTAGCTGGGAAGACGAGATCGAGGCCCTATATTAGCCTTTGTGACCTCTCAAAATAGTCTTGATTTGAGCTAACAAGGAAGCGGTGATTGGACTTTAAAGTATAAAGTTTCGCCCATAGATGATAGGTTTTATTTCATGGAAAACTGATTCTGAAGCTTGGAGGAGATGATAAGGAAGCTTATTGAGATGCAATCCAAGACCTCGTTGGTGGCTCAATTTGCAAATCCCAAGCAAGGTTTGATCAGAAATTTTGTCGCAAGATCGAAGGGGAAGGAGGTTGAATGAGAGAAATACAAGGAGGAAACCATCCCACATCAAGAACCCCCTCTGAGGGCTCCATGAAGGTGGATAAAAGATTTCTGATGAAGGAAGTTGGGTCAACACATGTAGAAGAGATTATGCAAGAAGTGTGGAGAAGCATGAAAAAGCAAATAGAGAAGCAGAGAGGGTTAATGACTATGATTGAAGCAAGGAGTTTTACCCTCGATATATGGAGAGAAACAGTGGAGTGAGAGAAGTTGAAGATGTTGATCTTCTAGAGAGAAGATGCTGATCTTCAAGGGGGAAGATGATCTTCTAGAAGGAAGATGCACATGGGTGTATCAGGTGGAGCAATGTTTCACAGCGAATGGGCTAGATAGAGAGAAGAAACTCATGACAGTAGAATTATGTTTGGAGGGGATAGCCCTAGCCTGGTTTCAGTGGCGGGAGACTAGATACCTGATTTGTTTGTGGAAGAAATTAAGAATTATTTGTTGAAACATTTCTGAGTCATTTGGGAAGGAGACCTACACGAGCAATTCTATGTCTTAACTCAGGAGGAGACCGTTATGGAATATAAGGAGAGATTCAAGGTATTGTCAGGACGGTTGAGAGAGATTTCTGAAGCAGGATTGGAGGAAAACTTCATGAAGGGCCTAAAGCCCGACATACAGGCAACACTCAGACTAATAAGACCATAAAGAATTAGGGAGATGATGGAGCTTGCCTAGATGGTGTAAGAAAAGAACCATATGAAGAAGACCAACAAAAGCGACACCATGGGAGGATTGCACAAGAGTACTTCGACGTCCATGACACTGATGACCCATACAAGGTCATTCCATGGGGAGGCGTGGCAAAAGAAGAATATGGGCGCCGGTCTAAATGTTTATTTCAAGCGCCTTACAGAGACAGAGATTCAGGAGAGGCAAGCCAAGGAGTTATATTTTCTATTTGATGAGAAGTTTGCCCATGAACACCGTTGCAAGATTCAAATATTACAGATTTTAACAGTGTGTGATGATGAGGCAGAGGATGACGAAATAGAGACGCCTATGGTGGAGAAGGAGAAAAAACCTCACTCTTTGCCACCTTGAGGACAGTGTGTCTTTTTAGGAGGGAAACAATGTTACACACCGACATAGGGGCAATTTTGCCTTTTATTAAGCTACAAGTAAATTGGTATTTTATTATTATTTTTGTTGGGTATAAATTGAGCTTAATAACTTAGGGTTAGGGTTATGCATGAGACTATTGTAGTGAGTCTTAGATTTAGGGTTTGACAGATTTTTTTTTCCTACCTTCGAATTGTAGGAATTGGGAGAGATCACCTACCTCTCAAATTGTAAATGTTTGTCGTGTTGAGTTATTTGAATTATTAAAGAAAAATATTTGCTTTGCCTTAATTTCTGTAGAAATTTGTACTGATTTATAGGTCGGATCACAGCATCAAACTAATTCTATATTGAACCCATATTAATCCATTTGACTAAAAGGGTCTACCTGAGTACNATTTGGTTGAAGTTGAAACAAATGTATAGGACGAAAAATTACAAAATATAATTTATTATAAAATAAAATTAGTTGGATCTAAGATTTCTGCAACCAGGAGCGTGAAGGATAATATGGATGTTTTTAATAAAATTGTCATGGACTTGAAAATCTTCGAGTTAAAGTTGACGATGAAGATTAGGTCATTATTATCTTAAATTCATTGTCAAAATCGTATGCACAGACAATGAAATATGTTGGAGACCGTCTTTGGAGGAGATTCAGACGACTTTGAAATACAATGAGATTGAAAAAAAAAAAATTTGAACAAAAATCGGAGGGAGCTCTGGGATTGAATGTTAAAGGTAGATCAGAGAAAAAGGAAAGAAACAAGAAAAATTCCAAGTTGGGATCCACATCTAAAACTAAGGATCTGTTTGGGGCAGCTGTTGATTATTTATAATCTGCTGATAAGCAAATTATTCTGATAATCTGCAAATTATCAGAATAAGCTGGCTTGCTGTTTGGGACAACTTATTCAGAATAACTTATTGGTAGTTATGGCTGTATAAATGACCTTCTTACCTCTGTCTGGTAAAACTGTTTGGGGCAGCTTATTTAGACAACTTATTGGTGATACAGAAGCATATAGTGCAGAAGCATAAAATCAANACCTTAGCTCAAAGTAAGAGATCAATGGGACACCTCCTTGGACTGATGAACGACAACCAATGACCGAGAAAAAGGAAGAGGAGAGTTAAGAAAAACTCCTTTATACCTCTGTTGTCATAACAATATTTCAGCCGTCTTTATCTTTGCCTTCTACCTTTTATATTTTCCTCAGCCCTTCACATGTACTTACAAGAGAACCAAGGGTGGAGAGGCTTCAATTTTAGGATATGTGATGCAAATAAAATGAAATATAGGAGGTAGGTCAACAACCTTTTAGGCTAAAAAAAAGGGGTTCCTGCTAAAATAATATATTTCCAACCTCGTACAGTTTGCGCCATGATCCAAACAATGGACAAAAATTCCATCTAATTAGTTCAAACATTGTTTTTATTGGTTCAGATCAGGCTCCTTAGTCCAGTGTTACGTGATGACCTAAGAGCAATTTTATCTTATATTAGCCTAAGGGCAAATTGGTATTTTATTATTATTATTATTATTGGGTATACATAGGGCTTAATAGATTACAATTTGGGCTATGCATGAGATTATTGTAGTGAGTTTTAGGTTTAGGGTTTGGTAGAGATTTCTTGCCTCTCAAATTGTAGACATTGGGAGAGATTGCCTACCTCTTAATTTGTAGGTGTTTATCTTTGTCTTTGTGTTGAGTTGTTTGGATCATTAAAGAAAAATATTTAATTTGCCCTAATTTCAGTAGAAATTCATATCGATTTCTATGTCGAATCGTATCAAATTAATGTGAGAGCATTTCGATCCAGGAAGAAGAAAGAATCGCGGTCTGAAAATAATTTTATGTTCACCATACTGATCGGGCTGTGGCAGAGAGCCGAAGAACCCATCTTTCTCCTCCTCCCACGTCCATCTGTGCTATAGAGTGGTGATCAAACCAAAGAAACGATCAAGGCCCCACGACAGAAAGAGCTGGCAGAGAAGGCAAAGTCGGGATTGCAACTTACAGAGACCAGAAACACCGATCTTTCTCCTGATTCGTGGACACGATACAATTGTGAACTCAGCTAGCTGGGAAGGCAACGACCGACTTATAGAGACCCGAGCCTTTCCTTTCGTCATTGTGGAGAAGGCAAAGATGGAACTGTGGCGTACAAAGAATTTGATTTTCATTATCACGATACAGTTGCGATCAAGCAAATGCGACATACAATGAGCTAATCTAGTGATACTGTTGCGATCAAGTTGGCTGGGAGCAAACCATGTGATCGTTGCGTATTGTGACGAGAATATCGTGGTACGGTCCTGATCTGGCATCAGTCAGGCTAGTTGGGAAGACGAGATCGAGGCCTTATATTAGCCTTTGTGACCTCTCGAAACAATCTTGATTTGAGCTAACAAGGAAGCGATGATTGGACTTTAAAGTATAAAGTTTCGCCCATAGATGATAGGTTTTATTTCATGGAAAAATGATTCCGAAGCTTGGAGGAGATGATAAGGAAGCTTATTGAGATGCAATCCAAGACCACGTTGGTGGCTCAATTTGCAAATCCCAAGCAAGGTTTGATCAGAAATTTCGTCACAAGATCGAAGGAGAAGGAGGTTGAATGAGAGAAACACAAGGAGGAAACCATCCCACATCAAGAACCCCCCTCTTAGGGCTCCAATTGAAGGTGGATAAAAGATTTCTGATGAAGGAAGTTGGGTCAAAATATGTAGAAGAGATTATGCAAGAAGTGTGGAGAAGCATGAAAAAACAAATAGAGAAGCAGAGAGGGGTAATGGCTATGATTGAAGGAAGGAGTTTTACCCTCAATATATAGAGAGAAACAGTGGAGTGAGAGAAGTTGAAGATGCTGATCTTCTAGAGAGAAAATCCTGATCTTCAAGGGGGAAGATGATGATTTTCTAGGAGGAAGATGCATATGGGTGTATCAGGTGGAGCGATGCTTCACAGCGAATGGGCTAGATAGAGAGAAGAAACTCATGACAGTAGAATTATGTTTGGAGTGGATATCCCTAGCCTAGTTTCAGTGGCGGGAGACTAGATACCTGATTTGTTTGTGGAAGAAATTAAGAATTATTTGTTGAAACATTTATGTGTCATTTGGGAAGGAGACTTACACGAGCAATTCTATGTCTTAACTCAAGAGGAGACTATTATAGAATATAAGGAGAGATTCAAGGTATTGTCAGGACGGTTGAGGGAGATTTCTGAAGGAGGATTGGAGGAAAACTTTATGAAGGGTCTAAAACCCGAGATACAGGCAACACTCAGACTAATAAGACCATAAAGAATTAGGGAGATGATGGAGCTTGCCTAGATGGTGTGAGACAAGAACCATATGAAGAAGACCAATAAAAGCGACACCATGGGAGGATTGCACAAGAGTACTTCGACGTCCATGACACCGATGACCCATACAAGGTCATTCCATGGGGAGGCGCCGCAAAAGAGGAATATGGGAGCCGGTCTAAATGTTTATTTCAAGCGCCTTACAGAGACAGAGTTTCAGGAGAGGCAAGCCAAGGAGTTATATTTTCTGTTTGATGAGAAGTTTGCCCACGAACACCGTTGCAAGATTCAAATATTACAGATTTTAACAATGTGTGATGATGAGGCAGNAAATGTTTATTTCAAGCGCCTTACAGAGACAGAGTTTCAGGAGAGGCAAGCCAAGGAGTTATATTTTCTGTTCGATGAGAAGTTTGCCCACGAACACCGTTGCAAGCTTCAAATATTACAGATTTTAACAATGTGTGATGATGAGGCACAGGATGACGAAATAGAGACGCCTGTGGTGGAGAAGGAGAAAAAACCTCACTTTTTGCAACCTTGAAGACAATGTGTCTTTTTAGGAGAGAAACAATGTTACACACTGGCCTAGGGGCAATTTTGCCTTTTATTAAGCTACAAGTAAATTGGTATTTTATTATAATTTTTGTTGGGTATAAATTGAGCTTAATAGCTTAGGGTTAGGATTATGCATGAGACTATTGTGGTGAGTCTTAGATTTAGGGTTTGACAGATTTTCTTTTCCTACCTCCGAATTGTAGGAATTGGGAGAGATCACCTACCTCTCAAATTGTAAATGTTTGTCGTGTTGAGTTATTTGAATTATTAAAGAAAAATATTTGCTTTGCCATAATTTCTGTAGAAATTCGTGCTGATTTATAGGTCGGATCACAACATCAAACTAATTCTACATTGAACCATATTAATCCATTTACCCTAGTAANAGCTACAAGTAAATTGGTATTTTATTATAATTTTTGTTGGGTATAAATTGAGCTTAATAGCTTAGGGTTAGGGTTATGCATGAGACTATTGTGGTGAGTCTTAGATTTAGGGTTTGACAGATTTTTTTTTCCTACCTTCGAATTATAGGAATTGGGAGAGATCACCTACCTCTCAAATTGTAAATGTTTGTCGTGTTGAGTTATTTGAATTATTAAAGAAAAATATTTGCTTTGCCATAATTTCTGTAGAAATTCATGTTGATTTATAGGTCGGATCACAACATCAAACTAATTCTATATTGAACCCATATTAATCCATTTACCCTAGTACAACTTGACTTGGTTATAATCAAATGACCAATATTCCAATATGTTGACTAGTCCTCAACCAAATTAGACAAAATGTGACTTAATAGATGCTTGGATTAATGTGAAATGAGCTGACTCAAGATGCATGTCAGAACCTTCCAAGAACACTAACACTCTCAACAGGATCCACTCCTTTCACAAATTGAATTGCCAAAAGTTCAAATTTCAATATGTTGACTAGTCCACACATGCTAATAGAATGTCACTTAAATTATATGTTAGAATATGGCTTCACAAAAGAATAAATTTCTTGCTTAAAAAAATAACAATGCCAAGTTCTGATGTTTCCTTAGAAATCAATGTTTTAGCATCAAAAAGCATTTCAGATAACATTAAATAGAAATACACACCTGCTTGGCCACGTTCATGAAAATACAAGGGTTGGGACACACCAGATGCCACCGCCGAAGTTAAAGCCGTGCCACTAGATTTCTCCACTTTACTATCACTATAACTTACTTTCAACTCTTTACCATGCAATAACTCTGGCCTTAGTTGTGAAAGGGACTTACTAACTGTCATATCTAGCAAAACCGATCATAGGTACGAGCAAGTTCAGGCAAATTGAATTTAATACACAAAAATGATAAACAGAAAATTTCAAGGAGTAATATCAGACAAGGACCTGTATATAAATAATACATATCATCAAGGGCCTCAAGAGATTTATTGCATCCTCCTATGAATACAAGAATGCCCCTCTGCTCATTTAAGCAGTCCCCAGCCCCGGAAAAACGGGCAGAGGGCCCTCTGTTGATATTTGTTACTCTATCCCATTTACCAGTTTCTGCATAACAACTCAAGGGGTATTAGAATAAAAATGACGAGTATAATTAAAAGATCCCATTTATACATGCTTAAATCAGAACTAATGTCTACACACTCTAAAACCTCGGAACCATCTCTCTTTTGCCCCTCTTGGCATGAGGGGGCTAGATGAAAGGATTTACAACTAAAATTTGCATGTCTGAATTTGATGGTGCAAGAATTTTTAAATGAACTACGGGTGAAGGAACATCGCAATGTCAAATACTAAATTCTTATCAAGAGTTTATTAGTAAAAAGGTAAAATGATACAAAGTCTTCGAGCAAATGATGCAATTGGCTAGAAGAAGAAAACGCAAAATAGAAAAATATAAATTAACGTTTGCCAAACTACTTACCAACATTCAATACTTACCAACATTCAAAACATGGAGGTCATCATACAAGTTCCTAGCATCCGTGAAACCACCAAACACAAATAAATGACTTCCAAGAGCAACAGTAGTGTGCCCTGCACGAGGAGCAAGCATCTGACCCGAAGTTGTTATTTGTCTCCATGTCAGGGTGTCTGTTCACCAAGACATCAGATCCATTAATAGAATATAAAAACTAAACCAACCAAAAAAAAAAGGAAAATTTTGTAGCATTGTATGAAACTCCATGGAGAAATGCATAGATATGCATAATTCTGAGTCAGCCTATACTTGTTTTAACATGAAAATTAATTGATAAATGGTAAAATAATCCACTAACTATTTATAAATGGCGAATTAAGTGTCAAAATAGTCCGCTCACTGTTATATAGAACTATTTCAACCCAATTTAAAGAGTCTGAAGACTAATTTGACACTTTTATATACTCTCGGGATAAAAGATTCTCGTAAACAGTCAGGGGACTATTTTGGCACTTTATTCATGGCCAATTTAATCCCATAGTATCACCTTTCTTCAATTTAGTCATTCAAATATAAAATTTTGATCCCAATAGAGTCCATGAGAAACCATTTTGGATCAACTTTGTACATCCGAAACTTTTAAGATTAAATTGTCCACACATAATTAGTCAAAAAAAAAAACTATTTTGGGATTTAAACTTTAGTCCGCATGCACATGCATGAAACTGCCAGATGTTTGGATATCTCCAACTAATAAGATCAAATAATTTCATGGAAACTGATGATGAAATTAAACAGACAACCACGTTTAAATATATTTAAATGATAATATCAACTAATTTTATTATATTGAAATAATGTTACAGTCACATAATCGAAGCTGGATATTAATTTGGAATGCAGAATTGGTACCTGCATCCAACATATGGACATCAGATAGATAGCAATCAGATGCATCTTCACCACCAAGCACTATAAGTTTATTCTTCCATGAAGAACATGTATGACTATCACGAGGGACGGGTGGAATACCAGATGTTACAGCACATTCCCAAACTAATGTTTCTGTAAAATAACAGAGAGAAAAATAAATATTTAGATAAATCATCTACTTATGAGGTACAATTAGTGAAGCCCTAGTCAAATATATTCAAATGCTTCCCACATATCTAAATATTTACAAATAAACAACAAGAATTACAAGTTCATTTTTACAAGATGGCCCTTTTTCCTTCAAATATCATTTCATGCGTTGGAGTATCAAAGAAATGATCTAGTATAGTAAACAATATTAAGGTGCAAAATATGGGAAAATACAGAAAAAAAATAGATATCTTAATCGATTAACCAAAGCAGTAAATCTTCATAGATAGGTAATCTGTTCTTTTCCTCTAGAATGGGAGGAAGCAACAAGACCAATGATGGTCAAGGAATAAAAAAATTGAACTAGTAGACCCATTAGTTTGCCTATTCGCTAAAAAGCATGTCAAGTTACTAAGAGAATTCAACTAAACCACTAAACATGCCAAGGCATCAATGAACTATCTGAATCCAAAAGTGCACAATGGATGAAAAATGATCAAATATTGTGCACGAAGAAACACATTGTCACCCGCAATCCATAGGGAACTAACTTGGATGAAAAAACCAGTTGTTCCCATCAAGGACCTCAAAAATCACAGCTTAGGTTCATTTATTTGAAGGCAAATGTGGCAATATACTTCTCTTGGTGATAATAATTATAGATAAGACACCCTAAAATAAATGGTCAGAGTACAAGGCTTGACCTATATTGTCAAAAAAAACTCCATGATTCTTTGAACTAGGGTTCACTCAATAAAATCCTGGAAGATATCATGGAACATTAATAGGCTCTAATATGCATCCATATAGTGTTTCCCCTAGGCATAAAGCAATATAACAATATGCCCTAAAAACATCATTGGTCTAAAGTGCAAAATTTGATGACGGGTGACTAGCTTAATTAAGATGTTTTCCACCCTTATGAAGTCACAAAAATTCAAAAATTAAACAAAAACATAGGTGTCGTTTGGGATTAATTTTGATTTTCTTTTTTTATTTTTAATATTTATTTTGTTTTGTTTATGCTTTTACTTAAAATGAAATATGTTTGGTATGTCATAACATAGATGTTTTAAGAACACAAAATAATTTTTAGGTGTTTTGATCTTTTTAAAAACAAATTAATTTATTTTTTTTAAAACAAAAAAGAAAAGAATGCAAAAAATATGCTAAGTGGGGCCGGTTAAATGAATCATTCTTCTTTATTGTGTCCTATTGACTATCATATATTTTNACTAGCTTAATTAAGATGTTTTCCACCCTTATGAAGTCACAAAAATTCAAAAATTAAACAAAAACATAGGTGCCGTTTGGGATTACTTTTGATTTCTTTTTTTATTTTTAATATTTATTATTTTTTTTTATGCTTTTACTTAAAATGAAATATGTTTGGTATGTCATAACATAGATGTTTTAAGAACACAAAATAATTTTTAGGTGTTTTGATTTTTTTTAAAACAAATTAATTTTTTTTTTTTTTAACAAAAAAGAAAAGAATGCAAAAAATATGCTAAGTGGGGCCGGTTAAATGAATCATTCTTCTTTATTGTGTCCTATTGACTATCATATATTTTCATTTAATTCTAATAAATTAAAATCATTTTTTATATAACGTGACTAAGTCTTTTTAGGTCTGCCTTTACCTTTCTTAACATAAATCGAATCTAAAATATCTACTCACCGAACTGTCTAAGATGACTCTCTAATGTTCTCTGCCCCTGGAGCTACACCAACCCTTTCACGGATAAATAAAAAAAAGTGACCTAAAAATCNCATATATTTTCATTTAATTCTAATAAATTAAAATCATTTTTTATATAACGTGACTAAGTCTTTTTAGGTCTGTCTTTACCTTTCTTAACATAAATCGAATCTAAAATATCTACTCACCAACTGTCTAAGATGACTCTCTAATGTTCTCTGCCCCTGGAGCAACACCAGCCCTTTCACGGATAAATAAAAAAAAGTAACCTGAAAATACCTTAGCAAACAAGATTATAAGTTCAATATGTCTTGAAAATCAGCAAGTCTCAAAAAAGTATAACTCTATGATCTTTTTTAAGCCTGGAAACATGTAAATTTCCAGGGTTTATCTTTCTTCTAGCACTACAACTTTAGTGCGTTTGGGACAGCTTTTTGAAACATGGTCGGATAAAAATTGCATTTTTTTCCTATTTGGATAACACTTTTCATGGCCATAGAACTGCGTTTTGCGGTATAATTAAGACGCGAACGCACGCGACCGCATCTAGCCCCCCAAGTCTGCAACGCCCGCAGTGTGCTCAAGTTAAAATTTCCCANTTCTAGCACTACAACTTTAGTGCGTTTGGGACAGCTTTTTGAAACATGGTCGGATAAAAATTGCATTTTTTTTCCTATTTGGATAACACTTTTCGTGGCCATAGAACTGTGTTTTGCGGTATAATTAAGACGCGAACGCACGCGACTGCATCTAGCCCCCCGTCTGCAACCCCCGCAGTGTGCTCAAGTTAAAATTTCCCGAAGTGTCCTAGCGACTGAGACACCACCTTTGCGAAACCCGCCTATCCTTTGTGGCTCTCTGCTCACGCCGACCTCCTCTCCTCTATGAAACCCACTACTCATTTCCGAATCCCACAGCCCCGAAATCCGCGGGTAGATTCCTCATCTTCTTCCATGAGTTTGTCGCGAGTTGTCGGCATCTTTGTTTACTCATTCCTACCATCATTTGTTGAACCTATATTAAACTGCCNTGTGGCTCTCTGCTCACGCCGACCTCCTCTCCTCTATGAAACCCACTACTCATTTCCGAATCCCACAGCCCCAAAATCCGCGTGTAGATTCCTCATCTTCTTCCATGAGTTTGTCGTGAGTTGCCGGCATCTTTGTTTACTCATTCCTACCCATCATTTGTTGAACCTATATTAAACTGCTGCCCTTTAATAATGGTCGATGAACGAAGAACGGAGAGAAGGATGACAAGGTGGGTGAGGATGACGAGTTGGACAAAGGTGAGATACCGGCAAAACGAGGCAAGGTGCTTGGGAAAGCTCCATCCGGCCCATCTATACTTTCCACACAGTAGAAGATTTCAAGAAGTTCATTGTGGCTTCTTGGTCTGATTATTTGCTTTAGAACAGATTCTATGTTGTTTCGAATGTTTTACTCCCTAGAATATACATTTTTAGGTTGTACTTTTTTTTATTCTTGTTTTGACTTGGCTTTTTAAGTATTGTTGTTGGAGAAGCCTTGAATGTGCAGCCTCAATGTCGAACCTCTTGTTCTTTTAAACATCTTGTAGAAGTTACTGATCCTTTTGTGGCATTTATTTGATGTTTTTTTATCTGCGCTTCATTCTGTTTCTCAGAATAAAGAAAAAAAATNATACTTTCCACACAGTAGAAGATTTCAAGAAGTTCATTGTGGCTTCTTGGTCTGATTATTTGCTTTAGAACATATTCTATGTTGTTTCGAATGTTTTACTCCCTAGAATATACTTTTTTAGGTTGTACTTTTTTTATTCTTGTTTTGACTTGGCTTTTTAAGTATTGTTGTTGGAGAAGCCTTGAATGTGCAGCCTCAATGTCGAACCTCTTGTTTTTTTAAACATCTTGCAGAAGTTACTGATCCTTTTGTGGCATTTATTTGATGTTTTTTTTATCTGCGCTTCATTCTGTTTCTCAGAATAAAGAAAAAAAAATAATGATTGGCCCTTACCTAATAAAAAGAGTTGGAAACTACTCTTGCTGCTGCTTCTATGTTCAAAACTACCACTTCAATGAAATGGGAGCAACACATTGTTGAGAGATGCAATTCATAGTTAGAAATCCTACTCTAACTCTGTCCTACGAATTCAAAACAAAACATAATCAACTTATCAAAAACTACAGTGCAATTTGTGTGAGAATCACTATAGGGTGGACACAAGAATATCAAATCATGGACTAGNTATATATATATATATATATATATATATAAGTTTTATAAAAATATGAAATCAAACTGACCCCATATTTTTCACGGTTTAAATGAAAGAGTACGATATCTCAAACCCTATATATATCCTAAAGGATAAACACAAGACTTGAGGATAAGGCTCGATAAATAAACTAAAAAAATATATGATGCCCGTTTGGTCTGTGAAACCATTTTATTTGCCAGAAACTTCCCCTATTTAATAATGAATAATTAAATAGGGTTTATATTAAGCTGAGTTCAGACAAGCTTCTTATAAGGGCAAACCCCTATAGTTAATTACATTCTAGATAACCGAAGTCACTTAAGAAAACTCTCGATAAAAATCAAGAAATATTATCTTCAAGGAGTTCAAGAGGATAGGAATTTTCAATGTAATCGGACAAAGAGGTGTGAAAGGGGAATGGTGCAAATTTGGAGTATTTTGTTATAGAGTCCAAAGGAGGAAGAACTAGGGGATGTCATAGATCCAAAAGAGAACCTTGGTGACTTCCCAATCTATCCTATTATTTGGCTTCAGTTTTGAGGAGAAATTATTTGAATGTTTCATCCTACCAATTTTATTATTTTAGGACTTACATTCGTGTAAAAAAATCACACAAATTGCCTGGAAGATGTGAGGATTTAGGTCGTCACAGAAGACAACGTCGGAATTCTAAGACGAGTTAGGGCTTATATTTTACAGCAGAGCTATACGAAGGCCTAAAGATGAGGTGAGGATTTATTTTGCATAAGCAGACAACCTCGAAATCCTATGGCTTGGTTGTTTAATTCTAAGGAAGGAATTGGTTTACTTGGGGAAGACAGGTCTTGCTGTTGAAGATGGTCATGCTGCCCACAGTGCTAGCTCCAAGCTCCTTACCATGACGAGTTTGAGTTTTCTAGTTTGTCAATTTATGATGTCAGATCAGATGGACCTATGGTTGTAGTTCTTTAAATATTATGGGTCATGTTAAAGTTGATTAGAGTGACACCGGTTAGGATCCTATGGTTCCATCAGTCTAGTCCCACAATTTTTTATTAAATTGACTTAGTCTAAATGAATTTACTAAACTCAACTTAATGAGTTTCATAATTCATTGAGACCATGGGAAGCCTCGTTAGCAACCGTAGGTTACCTCCTTTGAGGGATTCTCAATCATCCGATAAAGACATCTTAATTTAGTTGAAATTGTGGTTTTGTGGTGTTTGTATTTTATATTTTGAATGTTGTGGCAGTGAATTTTATCTTGGTTGATTTTAGTTTTGGTTTTGGTTTTGCGGCTATCCTAGCTGTTTTAGTTTTCATGCAGGGGTGACATCGTTGTTTAGCATGCAAGTTCATATTTTGGTTATACATGCAGGTGAGTAAGTACACTAACGTACTAAAAAAATGTATAGGAAACCAAAAAAGCAGGTAAATAAATCACAATAAAAGCGTACCTAGATTGTCTTCCCGTCATCTCCAACTGAAACTCAAAATGCATGTAAGGGCATTTTATGTAAAGCAGGAAAAAAAGGTTCCTACATTATATCTTGGTGAGTCCTTAATAGTTTGATTAAGGATGATTTTATTGAGCAAAACATATCAAGTTTAGTAGTCCTCCGAGGTATCCACAACTCAGAACAAAAAGGCAGGTCCATGCTTTCCCCTCACCTCTTGGTGAAAAGTCTCGAGCTCATTTAAACTTATTGTGTTGCTTAATAATCCAACCTGTAAATATTTCTAGTGTTCAATGAACATTGATGTTTCAATTATCCCTAAAAGTAGGGTGATTATCATTTATCATTCAATTTGAGAATTATGCACGTGAAGACCCTTAAAGGGAAAAGTTAGTGTTATTAAGACACCTGGCCAATTTTGGTTTTAACTTGGGCTTGTAGTGTTCAATTTCTATTTACATTCACTTTTATAATCCTCATTTAATCAAATTTGATTTAACTTAGGTCACTACTAAGCCCTTAAGATCCTCGCGGATGTCTTAGTCATTTTGAAAGAGATTAAATTTTAAGTGATAATAATCCATCATCAAAACATTTGAATGTCACTTGAACACCATATATGGGTTTTAAATTAGTGAGTTCTTAACACCCAAAACTATACCGTAAAGTCTAAGATCATTTAATTTGGTAGACTCCAAAATTTTAATCGTCTAGGAAATTTCAAATTTATCCTTTAATTGGAAAAAGTGAGATTGGTTTCTACCAATTAATACCTTATGTTTCAATCATCCAAATATGTTAATTAAGATCAAAGGTTGCCCATTTCCCTTTCTTGAATTAAGCCTGAATGTTAATTAAAGCTAAAGTTCTAAAATTATACTTTTGCCCTTAAGGCTCCATCACTTCATAATTTATCAAATTTAATTCAAATTACTTTGGAACTCTTATTCCACCTCACTCATTGGTTAATTGAAACATCAGAGAAGAAAATGTGATTTTTCAAATTTCAATTTAATTTATATAATTATTTATATGCAATAAATGGATTTTTCAAAGAAAATTCCATAACTTAACCAAGGCAAGCCCTAATTACTTGAAATATTTACTGGAGGTAGATTTTAACCACAGAACCACTTGGACCAAATTTCATGATTTTTTAAGTTCCATTAAAAATACTAAAATTATTTTAATTTCTAGAGTATTAATTAATTAAAAAAATATTTTAAATGTGTAAAATTAAGTTGTACATTTATATTAAATCTCTCTAATTACAAGGAACCCAGAGAAATAAATATTACATTTTTTATTTTTCTTTGAATTATTAGAAGTTTTTAAGTGAAAGATTAAGAAAAAATCATTTTTAGCTGTTAAAAATTATTTTCAGCTTTAAAATTCAACATCTTCACTTCAAAATTAGAAAAAATATTCAAATTGTTCCTAAGTGCTAAGGAAGCAATTTAGAACATTTTCAAGAATTTTGTTAATCTTGTGATTTTTATTAATTTTTAATGATTTAAATATTAAAATAGGCTTCAAAAATGAAGTTTTTGTTTTAATTACAATTTTATTTTTAGAAAATTCTCCTAACCATAGAGAGCTCTTAAAATCAACTTTTATAATTTTGGAGTTATATTTTAATTATTAAAAGTCATTTTAGTGTCAAAAATGTGATTTAACTTAGAAAAACAAGTCAAGTCATCAAATGAACCTCAAATGTTTTGAAATTTTTATGGGGAGTTCTCTAAACTTCAGATCACAACAGAGACTAAAAATTAAGTCACTTAGATGTTTACTTTCCCAAATTAATTTTCTTTGTGTTTTAGGGTTTTGTGAGATTTAACTGTATTCTTAATGACCTGGCCCATGAAAATTTTTTCAAAAGGTTCACTTGTCAAAATAAACCTTCTAAAATTTCTTTGAATTTTTCTAAGCAAAATGGTAATTATTATAATTAATTTATGCAAATATTATATATAAACTTGAAAAATATGGACCTTTGTCTATAATTCTTCTCTAACCATGGAAAAATCAGAGAATATCCCCCATAATAGAGGCAACAACATGCCAAAATATCAAGCCATGGTGAAATGTGTACATATATGGAGAGTTAAAATACTCAAATCAGTATTTAATTAATTAAAATTAAAAAGTTCATCAAATAAACTTCAAACCATTTCCACATTGTTCTCCACTGTTCACTGAGCACTAAGATATTTTTATTATTATTTTATGATTTTTCTACACCTAGATATGAATTTTTGATTGTAGGAAGCATTTTTTGAATTATTTAATTCCCTATTTTTCTACTTAAACACGCGGCACCGCATCATCTTTGGCGTCTCCGAAGCTCCACGCAGCGTCTTCAGATTTAGCACCACCATCTGAGTCAGCCCGTGCTTTATGGACCACACTCCCATCTGGTGCAATCAGAGCCCTCCATTTGAAACACGCACGATCCAACGGTTGTGGGTCATCATCCCCAAATAGGCTAACCCAAGAACCGTTCACACTAAAACCTTAAGATCTCCCTCTAAACTTAATCAAATCTCCTAAGGTTTGATTTTATGGACTTGTATAAGTGCGACAAACACATCCATATGGTAAATATGCCATTAAATAAACTCCAATTAAATGGAGAATGAAATCAAGCTTGGGAACGGGGGAGTTCAATACCTTTTCTCCGAGAAGGGAAGCTTCAACCAAAGGTGCTTGGCACTTTCATGGAGGTCCAAGGAGGCTAGGGATTGAGCCTCTGGTCGTGGTGAAAGGTCTAGACCCAAATTTGATCAAGGACAAATTTGGGTGTTGATCAAATTCTACTGTAGAGGCTCTTTGTGAGGGTGTTTGATGGGGCTTTCCCTTCTTTCACTGTGGTGAAGGTGTGGGTGAGTTTAATTTGATTTTTTTGCACTATGGAGGTGTGGAGTGTTCTGTCTTGTCTCCAGCAAGGATTTGAGCTAAAAAGTTTAACTCCAGCAAGGGGAATTAGGGCAAGGAAGTTGTTGGGTTGCACTAAGGAGATCTCAAAGAGGCTATGGGAGAAATTTAGAGGGGGTCTCCTTGAGAAAATTTTAGCACTCCTCTCTTGGCTGTGAAGAGGCCATTTTATAGCCATTACTATAGAGGGGAGCTCAGGGCCTAGTCATGTGTGTAAAATAAGGATTAGGTGGAGGGCTGAGGAGCCCTCAAGAGCCATTGGTCGCCTCTTGGCTCAGGAAGGTCAGGGGGTGGCTAATGATGATTAACTCCCTATTACAATCAATGATGGAGGAGATTTTGTGGTTAAGACCTAAAAAAGGGAATGAATCCCTTAATTTTGGGATCCACTGGTCCATAACATGCTTTGGTGGATTTAGGGTGGTTTATCGTGGTCCGTAAGAGAGCTTAGTGGTTGTGGAGTCACAAATTTGGTGACTTTAGGATGGTTAGGCCAATTTTGGTGTATAGGTTCAACTTGGGTCCAAATGGCTAAAAGTTGGGTTTAGGTTAGGCAACCCATGAATTTGAACCCAAATGATTGATCAACATTATGTAGATGATTGTAATGAAGATTTTTGGTGAAGAATTGAAATGATTTTGAGTTCAATTAGGGGTTCAATTTGAAGGACTTTGAAAATTTGGTCATTTTGGGCATGTTGGGCTAAACCTGAGTCTAGATTGGGCTAAGCTTGGGATAAGTCCAAATTTATTGTTTAAAATGGTCAATAAGAATGTCATGAAGAGTTTTCAACATAAATTGGGTGCCAACTTTGCAGCGAAGGCATTCAATTTGGTAAAATTTGGAGACAGCTAATTTGTGGAAAATTTGGGGATTCCTTGACTTGTGTCAAAATTAAACGAAATTGAGGCTTCACAAAGGCAAATTTAAGGTCAAGTTTGATGTTTAAGATTGTTATGAAGAGTTTAGGATTCTAATTCATTTCGGTGAGATTAAGTCATGTAGCCAAAATTAGGGGTTTGACCTAGATAAAAATTGTGCTCAAAGCATGAGTCAATTGAGCTTGGACAGTTTAAATTGATCATATGAAAGTTTAATTTGATTTTAAGCTTGATTGGGGGAAATTGGAACGAAATTGATGGACATTTGAGGTGAATTTGGGAAATTGAGCCTTTTAAAAGCAATTTGGGGGTTTTGGTCAAAATGATCAAATTGGTGAAATTGTGTTCAATTGAGGGGTCTAAATAGATTTTGGAAGCATTTGGAGTGATTTTAGAGGTTTTGCGAAAGTTTGGGGTGCCAAGGGTATTTTTGTAATTTTGGCAATTTTGGGGGTATTTTGGTAAATTTGGCATTTTTTGGTATTTTTGGGTAATTTGGGTATTTTCAAGAATTTTGAAATGTTTTTTGAACAAATTTTGATATTTTGGATGAATTTAAGGATTTTTACCAAATTTAGGGCTCCAAGGGTATCAAGGTAATTTTGGGGGATTTTGGGGCAAAAGGCCAAGTTTAATATTTTGGGTACAATTGGGGAGATAACCACTATAAATGATCTATGGAACAATAAAAACCACATTTAGGTCCTCTATGTACTGGTCTTAGCTAAAACCTATCATAGGGCTAGTGGATTTAGGGGACCATCTACATGAGTCTCCCAAAGGATCAAGGGACCAAAGTCAGGAAAATTTGGGTTTAAGGTTGTGAGTGATTGTGAGTGAGAGTGAGTGCAAGTGAGTGCCTTAGCTCCAGAAAAACACCCAGAGTTAACCCAAAGGGAAAGCAATCATGTGGGAACTCACCTTGAGCTCCCCCATAATGACCCCACCTACTAAGTGCTAGAGGTTAGGACCAATACATGGAACTTCAAGTTGAGCAAGGAAGAGGGTAGAATTTCTAATGGTGAGGGTTCCTTTTCTAGTTTTCTAGGAATAGTCAACTAGAAATTTCTATGGCTAGACCTTAGGCTACTAAAGAGGAAAAACTAAACCTCAATCAAAAGTGAGGTCAACACTTGGTCATTTGTCCTGGGGTAGTAGATCATAGAATACCTTCAATCTATCACACGTCATCTGATAAAGTTGTTGATCTTGGTGCTATTCAAAGATGAACCATAGTCTAAAATAACTTCGTTGGGCACACCAAAATGGTAGACGATCTGATTTATGAATAATTGAAGAACATGTTGCATTATAACCTCTTGTAACGGCACTGCTTCTGCCCACTTTGAGAAGTAATATGTGTCTGCGAGAATAAATCTGTGCCCTTTCAAAAATGAAGAGTCTATCAAACCCTCTATGTCCATACCTCTATACTTGAATGACCATGAAATGACTGTTGGATGCAGCACGTTCAGCGGTTTTTGCAAGACCACTCCATGCACTTGGCACTGATGGCATTTCCTAGCAATGTCCATACAATCTACTGCATCGCTGATCAGTAGTGCCCAAGTCTCTTAATCTTCATCTTCATATTCAATCCTGACTGATGATCATAGAATAATCTGGGGTGTACTTTCTTAATGATATTTTCCATCTCTGCTCTACTCAAAAATCTCAGCTACATCTGATTGATGACCTTCTGTAGAGGACATTGCCTACCAAAGCATATGACAGAGTGATACACAAAAGAATATACTATTTTAAGTACTTATGCATATTTTTGGTGATATTGCACTTTAAAGAATTCTTTTCTTGTGTTTTTATTGCAGGTATATCATTTTTAGGCATTTGGATCAAAATGACGAAAGGAGCAAAATTTGGAGCAAAAACAACCAATTTTGGGGTTTGGCACATAATGCGCCAAACTGGCACATGCTGCGCCAAAACCCAGAACGTTGGTACATGATGCGCCAGATGCGAGTTTTTCATATTAAGGTGGTTTGAGATAAATTTCTCATGAATTTATAAAGGGACACTTGTTCTAAACACCCAATGGAGTGATTTAATGCATCTAGACACTTTGGAAGGTTCTAATTTGAAGTGCTTTGACTCTTGGATCAAAGAGGCGCATCTTTTGAATTTAGAAGTTTGACTTTTAAATTTTGGAGGGAAATTCAAATTCTTTTCAAAGGAAGCAGCCCAAGAAAAACAAGTTATAGACTAACAACTTATTTGAAGCCCCTAATTGGAAATGATTTGATAAGTGTGATCTTTCAATAAGAATTAAATTTCATTCAATTTAACATTCTTAAAATTATAAATTTACCCATAAAATTTTAATGAACTTAGTAGTGAACTAGGCTTAATCCATGATTGTTTAATGAGGTTTAGAAAAGGTAATATAACTATTCACAAAAATTTTGAAAACATTGCTATCCCAACTCAGAATTTTAGTTGGTTAAATTTCATAGAAAATCAATTTGCCCTTAAGAGCCTCCAGTCACATAATTCATAGATAAAACATCAAATGATAGTTAGTTACCCACTCATAGAGACAATTAAATTATCAAGGTTCACTGAGCAAAGGGTGTATTAATTCATTAAAACTAAAACTAAATTCAAATGATTAATTGAACAATATAATTAGATCAAATGAACTCAAAATGTTTCAAAGGATTTTAAAATTTATTTAGGTTTTTTCCCAGAACATTTTTAGGACTCTTTTGGATACTTCGAAGGAAAAATGAACTTATTATTCTTTGTTCGAGAAAATCATCCATAAAAATCCTTAGAGATCCACCAAGTTATGGCCCAGGACTCGAAAAATACACCATAAACTAGTTTCTTCACTTTCCATTCTTGCAATTTTATTTAAATTTCTTGCAAAATTATATATATGTCATCAGTTCTAACATTTCAGCGGGAGTGTGAGAATATAACAGGTATGCATTTACATTTTTGTAATGAAATTTCCTTTTNAACTACTTAAAACACTCTAAGACACCCCATATATATAGAACAACCATTAAAGTTACAAACATATAGTCACTGTCCATATTGAAATGAGAAATATAGTAGCAGCTTGCATATTCTTACNCATATAGGTTTAAAAAGAAAAATCATTTGTTTAGCTTATTTATAAGATGAGTCACAAATAAAAATCAGCCTTCTGACAGCTTCAATTCATGATCACCTAGAAGTCAAAGCGTAATAATAAGAACAAAAATAGATCCTGCAAAAATCTACGGAAAAGTTAGTAAAGGTTGAAAAAGTTGCCTGTGTCCAACATGTAAAGATCATTATAATATACTTCTTCATTACTATTGCCGGATTTCCCGCAACCACCAAAAATAAAAAGTCGCTTGTCTACGAGTGCGGCACTGTGCCCCTCGCGTGCATCAGGTCCGTTGTAATGCAAGTTTGGTGACATCCATGTATTGGTAGCTGTAGACATGGTTTCAGAAATGAGCCAATTAAAAGATATATATATTATTTTAGAAAAAATATCAATTATAAGTGCAAAATATGGCAGTAAAAATTTAGAAGAATATTTTCAATAAAAGGTTTCCCAACTGTCTAATCAGTCAACAAAATGAACAAAAAAGAGTAAATTTTCTCTAATCTATATGGCAAAAAAGTAATACTATGGAGAATAAAAGTTCGAAGCAGAAATTTAGATGAATATTGTCATTTAAGTTTGTAAGAATTCATGAAATTTCTTCCCGACCATCGAATCAGTCAACGAGATAATACTTACTTTGAAGTACTAGCTACAAATTGTAAAGTGTAATTAATATTTTTAACATAAATTGTGCAGGAAAATATANTTTTTTTATCTGCGCTTCATTCTGTTTCTCAGAATAAAGAAAAAAAAATAATGATTGGCCCTTACCTAATAAAAAGAGTTGGAAACTACTCTTGCTGCTGCTTCTATGTTCAAAACTACCACTTCAATGAAATGGGAGCAACACATTGTTGAGAGATGCAATTCATAGTTAGAAATCCTACTCTAACTCTGTCCTACGAATTCAAAACAAAACATAATCAACTTATCAAAAACTACAGTGCAAATTGTGTGAGAATCACTATAGGGTGGAGACAAGAATATCAAATCATGGACTAAGAAAAGCTTGAGAGAAATTATATCTTGTACTTGTGAGGTCCCAATGGCAATCATATGTACGACAACTATCAAACAAAACTTCTTCATAGAATTTGAGTTCTATGCCAACTAGTAAAAATGAAGTGCAACACATAAGAAAGAAGTCTATCGCTGATTAGGATGGGGTTTCTCATGACCTGTTTATTCCTCCTTTGGTGATTCAAATACCTGACAATGGTTTAGGCATTAGCCATGTAATTGATCACCTCATGTTTCATCATGTGCCTATCTGATCATAATTGTTCAAATTATCACATGGATACCTGTTTTTCCTTCTAGCTTAATATCTTTGATATCCATCATTCATAATGGCAATTATCTCATGTTCAAGAATAGTTGTAGGAAAATTGACCAGTATTTTTATTTAAAAATTAAGAACATTATAAGGTAGGTGTGAGGTTGGAAGGAGGGGATGAAATAATAGAAGAATCTAAGATATTGGCTGATAGTATGGTGTTAGATTTAATAGATAAAAATTAGATCAGTACCAATTTTCTTAGAATATTTAATATATTGATGCAGTTTTAGAACTATGTTTTTCAAATAGAATTGTGTATATATACTGAGGGGCATTACAGTTAGTCCACAAACAACACTTTCAGAATTGTGTTTTTCAAACAGATCAACTGCTTCCGAAACACCAACTTCTAAACAGTTGATTTCAACAACAGTTTATGAACTAAGATTTTGTACAACCACAGCCAAAATAACGCACACTTAGTAATTCCTTCATTCGCTTTCAAGCAGTTTATAAATTCATCGGTATCCACTCTAAGTATTGCAATTTGATGCTAACTTCAGCTTGCATGAATATTTTGCAAAACTTGCTGTTAATTACCTTTTGTGTGCCATTTTTCTTTCAATGCCATTCACATTAATTCCTTAAAAAAACTTATCAAACATATAGGTTTAAAAAGAAAAATCATTTGTTTAGCTTATTTATAAGATGAGTCACAAATAAAAATCAGCCTTGTGACAGCTTCAATTCATGATCACCTAGAAGTCAAAGAATAATAATAAGAACAAAAATAGATCCTGCAAAAATCTACGGAAAAGTTAGTAAAGGTTGAAAAAGTTGCCTGTGTCCAACATGTAAAGATCATTATAATATACTTCTTCATTACTATTGCCGGATTTCCCGCAACCACCAAAAATAAAAAGTCGCTTGTCTACGAGTGCAGCACTGTGCCCCTCGCGTGCATCAGGTCCGTTGTAATGCAAGTTTGGTGACATCCATGTATTGGTAGCTGTAGACATGGTTTCAGAAATGAGCCAATTAAAAGATATATATATTATTTTAGAAAAAATATCAATTATAAGTGCAAAATATGGCAGTAAAAATTTAGAAGAATATTTTCAATAAAAGGTTTCCCAACTGTCTAATCAGTCAACAAAATGAACAAAAAAGAGTAAATTTTCTCTAATCTATATGGCAAAAAAGTAATACTATGGAGAATAAAAGTTCGAAGCAGAAATTTAGATGAATATTGTCATTTAAGTTTGTAAGAATTCATGAAATTTCTTCCCGACCATCGAATCAGTCAACGAGATAATACTTACTTTGAAGTACTAGCTACAAATTGTAAAGTGTAATTAATATTTTTAACATAAATTGTGCAGGAAAATATACATACAGGTATCCAAAATATGCAAATCATTGAGAGGATTAGTTCCATCGGTACCACCAAACACAAAGAGCCTTTTTCCAACAGTAGTACAGCTATGGCTGTCCCTTGGAGAGGGTGGATCACCTTTCATCATTGGTTTGCTCCATGTCTGCTTAACTGCAAAAGACAAAAATGCAAGAAATCTTACACACTACAAGCCTGAAGAACAAGCTTAGAGGCCAGAAAATAAATATGTTAAATCTAAATCCAGAATATTGTTGTCATACAAATGAATTCAAAAGGGAAAAAATAGCAAAAATAAGCCCCAAAGATTACAGGAGTGGCGCATAATTAAAACCCAAAAAAAATGTCACATCAAAGATAAAAATATATATAACAGAAAAAGTGGAAAGTACAAGGAATAGTTTTAGCAATAGGTTCAGATAAAAGAACATACAAACTGGATACACAAGAACATTCACCAAAGGACATGCTATTTTCATTTTTTGCTAGTTTATCATCCGAGTTATGCCAATATTCCTGGACTTACGCCCATTGAAAAATAAGCTTGCCAAAGTTCACAGAAAAGCTACAAAGAATGATCAAACGAAAGGAAAAAAGGTGAAAAAATCCAAAACTTCATGAGGAAAAATATACAATAAGTACAGTATGCGACTTTATCAATGTCCACTGGATCCAACAACCGAACAATTAGCAAAAATAAGAAGGGAAATTCTAAAAGCTTTAAAGCAGAATATACAAGCCAATTTGAGAAGCAGAAGCCTTAAATGTTATGAACTTTCCCTCCAACATGAGGTGGTAAGTTAGAGGGAAAATTATCTTAGAATTTTCTATTTATAATCTTCAAAAGGGTTGGACCTGTGATATTATATGAGGGATTTCCATCGCCAGAATATCCCATTCCAAGAAATGGGCAGATTTTCAGGGAAGTCAAATGCTTTCAGAGCTTGATACATATAAAACAATACGAAAATAAAAAAAAATTCTTGTACTTCTGATTCAAATTCATGAAGAATAATCACTCACAAAAAACATTATATAAACAATAAGAGAAACAGTAATAGCATAAATAAATGGATAAACAGGAAACTATACAATAGCATTTATATATCATATCAGCATGTTGTACAAAGTATAACGCATGTGGATGCACAATTTCATGATGAGATAACATTTAGAGTAAGTTGGGTAAGGTTTTTCCCTTCTGGATGAAATAACTTTCAGAGTGATTACTCTGAAAGTTAATTCGTCCTAATATCATCCATTGGTAGTGTGAAAATCCAAAATTAACTGTTGGGGCTATAAACTGTAGAACTAAACACACCACATTTCATTCTTTATAGCAACAGCAATGCAATTTTGAATATTAAATTAGTTTCAAAAGTATTCAATGGAAAAGTAGTAAATGCTTCTTACTAATTAGCAATCCTTAAATCTTAATAGAGATTGACAAGATTATTACCCAAACTTTATCTACATAGTTCACAATAATAGCAAATATATGTACATACATACATGAATAATCCCAAGGCAAATAGTCCTGAATACCAAAACAAAATTTAAATCACAATTCAAATATGAAGTAATTTAGCATGAACCAATAATGCAAATGACTATTAAGATTTTCCTGATGAATACATAAAATAAAATTAAGGTCATAGCCCAATAAAAACTACTTAAAACACTCTAAGACACCCCATATATATAGAACAACCATTAAAGTTACAAACATATAGTCACTGAAATATAGTAGCAGCTTGCATATTCTTAGCTTGAAAAACTTTAGGAATATGAGAAAAATAGGCATTTAATTCATACCCACAACAACAACAACAAAGCTTTATCCCACTACATGGGGTCAGCAGCATCAATCCTTTTCTCCATTGCGTCCTATTTAGTGTCATATTTTCATTTAGTTCTAATAAATTAAGATCATTTTTTATACAATAAGCCCAAGTCTTCTTAGGTCTACCTTTGCCTTTCTTAACATAAGTCGAATCTAAAACATCTACTCTCCTAATTGGATTATCAGATGGTCGGTGTTTAATGTAACCAAATCATCTAAGACGACTCTCTCTAATTTTATCCATCACTGGAGCTACACCAACCCTATTACGGATATAATCATTTCACATTTTGTCTCTAAGTGTTAAGCCACTCATCCACCCAATCATTCTCATCTCGGCAACACTTCACTTAGCATTATGCTTCTCTTTTAAAGGCCAACATTTAGCGCCATAGAGCATTGCAGGTCTCACCACCATATTATAAAATTTTCCTTTCAGTTTAAGCAGTACTTTGCTATCACACAAAAGGCCCGAAGCATTCCTCCACTTCAACCAACCAACTTGAATTCTACAATTAACATCCCCATCTATATCACCATCATTTTGAACAACAGACCCAAAATATCTAAATTATTCACACCTTTTAATAATTTGATCACCCAAAGTTACACTTTTGTCACTAGAGCTACTACTACTAAAAATACATTCCCTGTATTCAGTTTTAGTTCTAATCAAATGAAGGCTTTTAGACTTCAATATAGACCTACATAATTCGAGTTTTTTTCCTGGGTTTTTTCTCTCGCCTTATCCACAAGAAGGATATCATTAGCAAAAACAAACACCAAGGTAAATCCTCCTATAAATGTCCAGTAAGACCATCCACAACTAAAGCAAAAAAATATGGGCTTAAAGCCGATCCCTTATGTAATCCAACAGAAATAGGAAAATATTTGGTCAATCCTCCTTCAATTCGAACACGAGAAACAACACTAGTATACATATCTTTAATGACTTAAATATAAGTCATATGAACACCTTTTTTCTCAAGAATGCTCCAAATGACATCTCTTGGAACTTTATCGTAAGCTTTTTCTAAATCAATAAAAATCAAATGTAGATTATCCTTATTATTTCTGAACTTCTCCGTCAAACCTCTCAATAAATTTATACGTTCCATTTAAGTCATACCTACATTAAGATAATATCTAAATAAACAGGCCTAAAGAGTTTCAAAACACGGCCNAAGTCTTCTTAGGTCTACCTTTGCCTTTCTTAACATAAGTCGAATCTAAAACATCTACTCTCCTAATTAGATTATCAGATGGTCGGCGTTTAATGTGACCAAATCATCTAAGACGACTCTCTCTAATTTTATCCATCACTGGAGCTACACCAACCCTATTACGGATATAATCATTTCACATTTTGTCTCTAAGTGTTAAGCCACTCATCCACCCAATCATTCTCATCTCGGCAACACTTCACTTAGCATTATGCTTCTCTTTTAAAGGCCAACATTTAGCGCCATAGAGCATTGAAGGTCTCACCACCATTTTATAAAATTTTCCTTTCAGTTTAAGCGGTACTTTGCTATCAACTCCCCACCGTCTTATAAAATTTTCCTTTCAGTCTAAGCGGTACTTTTCTATCACATAAAAGACTCACCAACATTTTATAAAATTTTTCTTTCAGTCTAAGCGATATTTTTTTTATCACACAATAGGCCCCAAAAGTCTTAAAAAATTTTCCTTTCAGTCTAAGCGGTACTTTTCTATCACACAAAAGGCCCGAAGCATTCCTCAACTTCAACCAACCAACTTGAATTCTACTATTAACATCCCCATCTATATCACCATCGCTTTGAATAACAGACCCGAAA
This sequence comes from Phalaenopsis hybrid cultivar, assembly GCA_002079205.1. NCBI lineage: Eukaryota > Viridiplantae > Streptophyta > Magnoliopsida > Asparagales > Orchidaceae > Phalaenopsis > Phalaenopsis hybrid cultivar. The sequence continues at coordinate 224,713 of JXCR01049565.1, read as the reverse complement.
TATCTAAATTGTTCACACCTTTTAATAATTTGATCACCCAAAGTTACACTTTTGTCACTAGAGCTACTACTACTAAAAATACATTCCCTGTATTCAGTTTTAGTTCTAATCAAATGAAGGCTTTTAGACTCCAATATAGACCTCCATAGAGTTTTTTTCCTGGGTTTTTTCTCTCGTCTTATCCACAAGAAGGATATCATTAGCAAAAACAAACGCCAAGGTAAATCCTCCTATAAATGTCCAGTAAGACCATCCACAACTAAAGCAAAAAAATATGGGCTTAAAGCCGATCCCTTATGTAATCCAACAGAAATTGGAAAATATTTGGTCAATCCTCCTTCAATTCGAACACGAGTAACAACACTAGTATACAAATCTTTAATGACTTAAATATAAGTCATATGAACACCTTTTTCTCAAGAACGCTCCAAAGGACATCTCTTGGAACTTTATCGTAAGCTTTTTCTAAATCAATAAAAATCAAATGTAGATTCTCCTTATTATCTCTGAACTTCTCTGTCAAACCTCTCAATAAATTTATACGTTCCATTTAATTCATACCTGCATTAAGATAATATCTAAATAAATAGGCCTAAAGAGTTTCAAGACACAGCTTAGTCTATTCGAGACAAAGATTGGATTTGCAGTATCAATTGAGCAAAACAGTGTGGCAAATCCTACATTTGAAATGTTACATTCTTACTCTATCTGGCAAGATCAAGAATTCAATTCTCGTGAATCCATATTTAATTTTGAGCAAACCAAAAACTTAGCAATCCAATTTCAACCCATTAAACAGATTACCTTTTAATCACTATAAACACCAACTAAACCCACATACAAAAATAATTACTACGGAGAAGCTTCATAATAGTTAATTGACCAAAAATTGCCAGACAAATTTCAACAACCAACTCCACAAAACTGAAAAAACTCTTCTCTTTCTCTGTTCCAAAACGATAACCTCTTCAACCAGAAATTACAACAGAAAATCACCAGCATTCACCATACAGATTGAAATGAAATACTNCAAAACTGAAAAAACTCTTCTCTTTCTCTGTTCCAAAACGATAACCTCTTCAACCAGAAATCACAACAGAAACTTATCAGCATTCACCACACAGATTGAAATGAAATACGAAAGAAGGGTTTCAATATAAAAGAAGTCGGAAGGGATTTCTCCTCACCAGTGTCGAAGACGTGCACATCATTAGTCTGACAAGTATCGCCGCCATAGCCGCCGAATACATAGACATATCTGCCTCCTTTGACGGAGTTGCAGGAGTGACCCCATCGCCTGCCGGGTCCCCAAGCCCCGCCGGCTCTTCCCGCCGATTTCTTACCTTCCAGCGTAGCCGTCGCCGTCTCCCTCGCCCTCGCCCTCGCCCTCGCCCTCGCCACCACCTGAACGCTCTCCCACCTCATCCCCACCCCCGCAAGATCGAAGCTTTTACCGATCTCCGACTCCAATTAACCAGCCCGAAGCCAATCAAAGAAAGAATTGATAAAATGGGGCAGAAGTGAACCAATTCAATATATATCGTTGCGGAGTGAATGAGGAGAGTGAACCACTGAAGGATTTGAGGGAAGCGAAGCCATGAAACATGAGAATCGAGGGATCGACGGAGAACAAGAAAATATGGCTGTGAAGACAACTGATGCGTGCAGGTGCTTCAGATCGTCGCACCCATTGCCATTACTTCACCCATACATGCCTTACATCCTGAGCCGTAGGGCCTGAGAGTCGATTACGTAATAATTGCAAAATTGAACCGCCAGATCTGTTTTTGATGGCTGATATAGCTTTAGATTACATTGTTGACTACCTAAGAGTCGCTTCTAATTCGTGGCGCTAAGATTAGTTAAAGGCTAAAATTTGCTCAACNCGCCAGATCTGTTTTTGATGGCTGATATAGCTTTAGATTACATTGTTGACTACCTAAGAGTCGCTTCTAATTAGTGGCGCTAAGATTAGTTAAAGGCTAAAATTTGCTCAATTTTTTAATTATGAGATTTTTACATATCAAACTCCTAAAATATTAAACCACTCAAACCTTAAATATAAAATTTTAAGTTGAATTTTTAGGCACGACGATTAGCTCAAATCCTATTTCAAGTTTATAATGTCCTAGCATGACATGTATTTGATGTATTAGATATATTTATCATGCTGGCTATAATTTTATATTTTTTATATTTTATAATGTTAAATCAACTCAAAATTTTTAGTAAAACTGGCCTACATATCATTGAATTGGAATAGAAGCTCGACCCAATACACGATGTGGGACAATTGATGAGAAAATATCGGCATTAGTTAATAGTTAGTGTTGTTTAATTCTAGATGTTTGACAAATGATTAGTGTTCACTAAACATCAAGAATTTGACATTAGTATCACACAATAGTGGGCGTAAGAGACATTTGGCATCAATGAAGGGTAATGACAAACATGAATGTCCACAACATTTAATTTTGACAATAGAAGAAAACAAGCATACGTGGTATTTGCCAACAAGTGGAAGGATGTCAATCATTGAAGGTCAATCAAATATAAATATCAAGTAGAGTTGATTCATAATGGTNAATATTTTTTATGTGATATGGAAGATACGAGTGGGATAAATGTAAAAAAGTAAAATTTAGGTGTTAGATATGCAAATACATGTGAATTGTTTGGTATGTATCTAAATGTCACTTTCTATTTTTATCTATAAATTTGGCAACGTCGCACAAAAAGTTTGTAAGAAAATGAAGACAGTTTGGCTTCTTTCAAACAATAAAATCTTTCATAGTAAGAACCTGCAGACATAGATGTCTGATGTACATCGAAGCTCAACTTTGGCTTATATAAAGTCCCTCTATTCTATGTCTTGCACGGTCTTCATTTTGTTACATTTATGTTAATGTTCATTGCATTAGGAATCATTGAAGCATTTGTAGGAAAATTCAAAAGCAACTATTGAGAAACTCCTTCACTAATTTCCCATGGAGAAGATGCCACAGGCAAGGCTGAAATATAGGAGAATGAAAAAAAAGAGAGCACGAATTGAAATGAGGCAACTAAAGCCTCACATACCCATCCATTAACAAAGAACGTACATGTATATTACATAGGCAATGCAGAAAAATATAAAAAAGAAGCACAGTAGTACAAACATATATTAGAGAAGAGGGAAATCATGAAATGGCAGAATATGGAGCAGAACAAGTGGTTCCGCTGTTAGAGGTTTGTCACAGTCAATGTGGAGAGCAATCCGGCGGGTTATAATTTGTGAGAAGTGTAGTTATTACCCTTCAAACTTGCAATCAGTTGACTTGATTGTGAGTATGTTTCTGAGCTTGTTGAACTGAGCGGAGGTATGATTTTTGGTGAAAATATCAGCTATCTGATTGTGAGAGCTGATGCATGAAATCTGAGTGTCACCAGTAAAAATGTGATCACGGATAAAATGATAAGCAGTTCCCACATGTTTGGTAGTTGCTTGGAATGTCAGATTAAATGCGATGGCAATAGCATAAGTGTTGTCTCATTTGATAGTTGTTGGTGTGCTGATGTAGATATGAAAATTTTNAATGATGTTTTAATATAAATAATAATTTTTAAATCTTGCTCAAACCCTTATTGTCTTATGGCTACATGATTGTGGTTGTTAAAAGGACTCTTTGTTCGTGAACAGCTCGTTTCGGCTCGTTAAGTAAACGAGTTGAACACGAACACACTTTTTGAGCTCGAAATATAAACGAGCCAACACGAGTTGAGTATGGCTCGCTCGTATTCGGCTCGTTTACACCCCTATCTACAACAAACCAAGTAACCGCATTGCAAGGAAAGACTAGGCATGTAACAAACAAAATCAAATTATTACAACTAAAATATAAATTGCAAAATCTACAATTCAACATTTAAAACTGAAATTTGCAAAAGTTTGAAATGTCAAATTCATAGGTGTTGCAGACTTTCAGATTCATAACTTCTTCTAAATCTGAAAATTCAGCTTCAATAAAGTATATAGCTGATATTCAACTAATAATTTCGGCATAATTTTTGAACTTCCTGTAGATACATCACAGTGGCCCATCTCAACGACACAAGCTACCTTTTATGGCATGATATTTGATTATATCAAGTCCTATCATATTTACATCTAGAGGTAGATGTTTTTTGTTTGGAAGATTTACATACATACCAACTGATTCCTATGTATTTACATATCTAACCCATAAAATTCTACAAAACACCTTATCCTATTCATGAAAAGTGTATTTTTGGTTTTTAAAAGCTAAAATAGTAATATTTTTTATGTGATATGGAAGATACGAGTGGGATAAATGTAAAAAAGTAAAATTTAGGTGTTAGATATGTAAATACATATGAATTGTTTGGTATGTATCTAAATGTCACTTTTTATTTTTATCTATAAATTTGGCAACGTCGCACAAAAAGTTTGTAAGAAAATGAAGACAGTTTGGCTTCTTTCAAACAATAAAATCTTTCATAGTAAGAACCTGCAGACATAGATGTCTGATGTACATCGAAGCTCACCTTTGGCTTATATAAAGTCCCTCTATACTATGTCTTGCATAGTCTTCATTTTGTTACATTTATGTAAAATGTTCATTGCATTAGGAATCATTGAAGCATTTGTAGGAAAATTCAAAAGCAACTATTGAGAAACTCCTTCATTGATTTCCCATGGAGAAGATGCCACAGGCAAGGCTGCAATATAGGAGAATGAAAAAATAGAGAGCAGGAATTGAAATGAGGCAACTAAAGCCTCACATACCCATCCATTAACAGAGAACGTACATATATATTACATAGGCTATGCAGAAAAACATAAAAAAGAAGCACAGTAGTACAAACATATATTAGAGAAGAGGGAAATCATGAAATGGCAGAATATGGAGCAGAACTAGTGGTTCCGCTGTTAGAGGTTTGTCACAGTCAATGTGGAGAGCAATCCGGCAGGTTATGATTTGTGAGAAGTGTTTGTTATTACCATTCAAACTTGCAATCAGTTGACTTGATTGTGAGTATGTTTCTGAGCTTGTTGAACTGAGCGGAGGTATGATTTTTGGTGAAAATATCAGCTATCTGATTGTGAGAGCTGATGTATGAAATCTGAGTGTCGCCAGCAGAAATGTGATCACGGATAAAATGATAAGAAGTTTCCACATGTTTGGTAGATGCTTGGAATATCAGATTAAATGCGATGGCGATAGCTCAAGTGTTGTCGCAGTAGATAGTTGTTGGTGTGTTGAGGTAGCTATGAAAAACTTGAAGTAGTCGACGAAGCCATATGATGACAGTTGTGGCAGTGGTTAAGGCTCTGCATTCAGCTTCAGTGGAGGAGCGTGTTACAATCCTTTGATGTTGAACTGTCCAAGCTATGAGGATGTGACCAAGGAAGGTGCAGAAGCCCGAAGTAGTTCGATGAATGGTGGAATCACCTGCCCTATCTGAATCAGAGTAGCATGTAAGTTGAAGATCAGAGTAGCAAGTAAAGTTGGAGATCACCTTTGATGAGAGGAAGCCAAAGTGCAATGTTAGCGTAGGAGTCGTTTGATGATTTTGAAGTGATAGCCCAGGAGTTTGTGCATGTGTTGGCACATGTGGTTAACAACAAAGAGGATGTCAGGCCCAGTAATGGTTAAGTATTGAAGAGAACCAATGAATTGGCGATATTGTGTAGGGTTAGGATATTCTTGAAGAGATGGAGGATCAGGGATGAGTTTGTAAGGTAGGGGGTGCTGNAGTAGCAAGTAAAGTTGGAGATCACCTTTGATGAGAGGAAGCCAAAGTGCAATGTTCCCTGTAAGTAGCGTATGAGTCGTTTGATGATTTTGAAGTGATAGCCCAGGAGTTTGTGCATGTGTTGGCACAAGTAGTTAACAACAAAGAGGACGTCAGGCCCAGTAATGGTTAAGTATTGAAGAGAACCAACGAATTGGCGATATTGTGTAGGATTAGGATATTCTTGAAGAGATGGAGGATCACGGTGAGTTTTTAAAGTAGGGGGTGCTGACTGGTTTGCAAGATAACATCTCATGTTGTTGTAGATAGAGAATAATATAGGGTGTTTGGGTAAGATGGAAGCCGAGCAACTAGCATGTTGTACTATCCACTTAACCGAGCAAGAGGAGGCTCGACGGAGAGAAAACCGAAAGGAAGCAAGGCACCGAAAAAGGGGGGGAAGAAGAGGTACCTCCTTATTGCAAATGTAGAGCACTGCAACACAAGAAACCACCTCAAGGAGACGCTCTCACAGAAATCCCCTTCCTAAACTCCTTTCACTGCCAAAAATCTCTACTCCTCCCTTCCTTAGAAAAATTTTCCAACAACCCTCAAAATTCCAAAAGAAATTATGTTTATAGGCAGAGAAGAGAGGAGAAGAGAAAAAAGATCCCCCCAATCCACCACGGTACTCGAATCGGGCCAAAAAGAAAAAGCCGCATTCCCAGCTCACAGAAGGCAAAGCAACCGAAACATCTAGAACCGAGTGGCAAGCCTAGTGGCAGCGAATGNTGCTGACTGGTTTGCAAGATAACATGTCATGTTGTTGTAGATAGAGAATAATATAGGGTGTTTGGGTAAGATAGAAGCCATGAGGTGTGGTTTTGATGTTTGATACCAAGAAATTGTCAATCAAGAGATGCGAAAATCGGGCAGCTAAATTAGGAATTTTCTATAATTAGGAGCTTTCTTAGTTAAATTATTTTTAATATCTTTATTCTGATTTATTTCCCTTTTAGATGAATATTTAGATTAGAAATATGTATTATTAAGTTACCTAAAATAGATTATACAGAAAATTTGTAACTAAAATAAATTGTAAGATTATGATTTAATAGAATGAAAATAAAGGGAAAAGATATTGAGCCTATTCAGAATTCAGCCTATTTTTCCTAAAATTTTGGCTCTGATTTTGACGTGGTATCAGAGCCAAAATTTTGCCCTAACCACCGATAGTCATTGGAGGACAGTCAAGACTCTTTTCCCGCCAACCTTCTTGCGGGACGGGAAGGGGGGAACTATTTCTTTGATTCTCGCTCTATTCGTCGTCTCATTATTTTTTCGTCTTTATCGTCTTCGTTTTACTCCGATGTCAGTCTCCACAGAGCCTCTCCATCGTTCAAACTCCACCCGCAGTGGCTCCTGCCTTTGACAACGCCTCCTCTGCTCCAGCACCCACCATCGACTCTCTCACCCATCAGCGCTCGGTCTCCCTCATGTTCTAGCAAGCGTCATATCACATCCCCATGGGTGCGGTGAGCGTGGAAGCAGAGGGGAGCGGCACTGTACGAAGGAGCGACACTATACGAAGGAGCGACACTGTGTGAAGGACTCTCGAATGGGAGAACAGTGGATCGTGGAGGCTTCCCAACATTTGGCATCTTCATCGTTGTCTTCCCAGCGAGCTCCGATCCCTTAGGGTTCGGTCACGAAACTGCGAAATCGGATCGGGAGTCACATCCTCTCCCTCATTTGTCCAGATCCCGCTTTTCTCCCTCTCATTTATGACACACGGTCGTTGATTCGCTGCACCCCTAGTTTCCGGTTCCCTACTCTGGCTCTCCTCCTCGTTCGTCTTTGAAGCCTCGCACAGTAATTCCCTCGCCGCTCCTCTGCTCGGCCGCTGCCCAGCACACACCCCTGTTAACATTTTTCCAACCTGAAAACTCCATAGCAGCTCTGCCCGTTATTGTCGCTCACCGCTCCTCAGACGAAAACCCCATTCCTATCAGATATTTCCACGCTACTCACTTCTAACTCTCGTTGTCACATGCCTCATTCCCTCAGAAGCCTGCATACACACATTTCGTCGGAACCTCGATCGCAAAGCAGCTCCCTCTTTCTCTTTACCATCCAATTCATGAAGCCCCCTCCCTCTTTCTCTTTACCATCCAATTCATGAACTCTCGTTGTCACATGCCTCATTCCCTCAGAAGCCTGCATACACACATTTCATCGAAACCTCGATCGCAAAGCAGCTCCCTCTTTCTCTTTACCATCCAATTAAGTTACTCCAAACACCAGCTTGGGCACTCACGGCTTCGACATCTCGGCTTCAACACTTTTTGGCGTGAAGATCAGGGAACAAATCATCCTCGTAAATCAATTGCATTTTGATCGTATGATAGGACGCGGATCCTACTTGTGAGCTATGATGGAACGGGACGTGGATCCTACTTATAGACTATGATAGATAGCATATGGATTGTGCAACTAGATCCTATTTGTGGGCTATGATAGGTAGCATCTAGATCAGGACGCAAATCATGCTTATAGGCTATGATCAATAGTATATGGATCGTATAATTGGATCCTATTTGTAGGCTATGATTGGTAGCATCCGGATAAGGCCGCGAATCCTACTTATAGACTATGATCGATAGCATATGGATCGTGTAACTGGATCCTATTTGTATGTTATGATCGGTAAAATATGGATCAGGATGTGGATCCTGCTTGTAGGTTATGAACGATAGCATCTGGATCGTGTAACTGGATCCTATTAGTGGGCTATAATCGATAGCATCTGGATCGTGTAACTGGACGTGAATCCTTCTTGTGGCTATGATTTGAATTTTTGGACGATAACAATAGAGGATTTCTTGTTTGTCTTTGCTCAAATCATGTTATGATTCAGAAGTTTTCTCTGAGGCTTCGACATTCTTAGTTTTGGGATTTTCGGCTTCGGTACTCATGACTTGAGGATTGTTGGTCCCGAAAAAGTTGCTTGTTGGCAAATTGATGCTTCTTGATCTGTCAACATCAATTTGAGGGGGGTGTCAATCAAGAAAGACAAAAATCAGACAGCTAAATTAGGAGTTTTCTATAATTAGGAGCTTCATTATTTAAATTATTTTCAATATCATTATTCTAATTTATTTCTCTTTTAACTGAATATTTAGATTAGGAATATGTATTATTAAGTTACCTAAAATAGATTATACAGAATATTTTGTACCTAAAATAAATTGTAAGATTATTATTTAATGGACTGAAAGCAAAGAGAAAAGACATTGAGCCTATTCAAAATTTAACATATTTTCTCAAAACTTGACAGAAATTTATTAACTGATTCTAATACTGTGAGATTGAAACTAGTTTGGAGATCGAGAATGAGGTGATCTATGGTGGTTTGGTCATTTGCCCGTTAGAAGTATGTCATCTACATAGACAATAAAATAAATGGTGACTGAGGAATGTTGATAAATAAGGAAAGAAGAATCGGTTGTGCTTGTTATGAGATATATACGTTGATGTGGTATATATATAATGGAAGAATGATCTTTGAAGTGAAAAATAGAACGAGAAAAATTCACACCAGAAAACAATAACACAACGGAATACACAGATTTACGTGGTTCGGCAAATTGTCTACGTTCACGGAGTTGCAGAGGATTTTACTACTTGAGGAATTTACATCAGTCGATCTTTTCGACTTACAAAAGGAATCTCTCACTTCGTTGTTCTCTTCTTCTCTCTCTGTTCTTCTCTCTCTACACCAAGATACACCGAAGTAACTTTACACCGATGTAAACCAAATAAGATAAACTTACAAGAGAAATAAACACAATTTCTTTTCTGCCACAAACCACCAAGAAGAACTCAAGGGAAAACAATCTTCTTTTTTTTTCTTCTTATTTCTTCTTCCTTCCACCGCAAGAAACCACTCCTTACACTTCTTTTCCTCTCTCCCGAGGAAGAAGTCGAAGAAGAACACCAAAAGGCCGTGCGTTCTACTAAATTCGAAGGAGAGCCGCTCCTTTTATCGTGAAACAGCAGGAAGCGATCGGACAAAGCGAAGCTTCACTTCGCACGCGCGGGAGCAGGCGGAGGCGGGAGAGGTTTTGCAATCTAGCGGGAGCGGGAACAGTTTCGCGATCGGGAGAGCGAGAGCTGAGCGGTAGGCAGTTCGAACCGGGCTCCAGCATAACAAATCTCCCATTTTAAGACCGATACACAGACAACATCTCCTTCCTTAAACTGATATCTTCTACTGGCGGAGCGAATTTTTCTTCAAACTCTGCAACTCAAAGCCTCTGTCTTCACTCCAAAAGGTCAATTGAAGCTACGCACAACTTTAGTTTCTTAAGAGTAACACCCTCAATCAACATATCAACATGGTCCAAATAACCTTGCACCTCCAAGCTATTTCCTAGATTACTCTCGTCTCTACTTACAACTCTCACTGCATGGGCAATATTTTGCCTCTGTTGAAAATCTTTTCCACCAAGTCTAGCATTGTATCTCTTGCTGCCATCAAGTTCAGTTTTCACCTGGTACACCCACTTGTTATGTAATGTCTTCTTCCTTGGTGGAAAATTTGCCAGCTCTCACTTACTCGAACTTTCATCTTGCAAGATTTTTCATAGCCCCGTGGTTTTCCACCATCTGTCTGTGGAACAATAGGAATGGGTGCCCCAGACCCACTCTCCTATTCACTTCCATCATCAACAAAATTATGAACTGCAAGCAACAGTGCATCATGTACTTCTTCAGATACCACATTTGTGCTATCATTCTCTATATTCTTGGGATTCTTGCAGCTCTTCTTTATATGGCTAGTCTTGCCACAATTCCAGCAGATTGTCTGCTAACCAGACTTTGATTTTGATCTCTCTATTTGAGTTCCTATCTTGTCATCTCCCTCTGAAATAAACATTCAGTGTTGAACTTGTACCTGAGATCTCGCCAGAATCTTTCCCGTGCACTTCCTCAGCCAAAATCCAATCACGAATATCATCACATTTCAATTTAGATTTACCTACAAAACTGCTAATTGTCATTCTCATGACTTCTCAACTATTTGACAACGATACTAATAGTATCAGTGCATGTATCTCATCATCAAAATCAATTTCAACAGATGACAATTAATTTGTGATAGTATTGAAATCATTCAGGTGTTGAGCAACAGAAATACCTTCCGCCATCTTCAAATTGAATAACTTTTTCATCAAGTATATCTTGTTAACATTTTTCATCAAGTACATCTTGTTATTCGTCGATGACATTTCATATACCTGATAAGGCTATCATGAGATCTGTAGTCATCCTATCATTGACGACGTTGTGTGCAACGGACATCGATAAAGTCAATCGAATAACCCTCAGAATTTGTCGATCCAACAAATTTCATTCAGCTTCATCCATCCTTTCAGGTATTTTCCCCAATAACGGAAGATGAAGTTTCTTCCCATAGAGGTAGCCTTCTATCTGCATCTTTTAATAACTAAAATCTGTGTCATCAAACTTCTCGATCTCTGAAACCTTCACTTCATTTGCAGTCATCATTCTTCCTCAGATCCGAATAATGCTCTGATATCAGTTATTTTGAGATATACACGTTGATGTGGTGTATATATATAATAGAAGAACGATCTTTGAAGCAAAAAAATAGAATGAGAAAAATTTACACTAGAAAACAGTAATACAACGGAACACACAAATTTACGTGGTTCGACAAATTGCCTATAAGATTGACTTATAGGATTACTGGGAGTTTGCAACAATTCCGTTGCCTTCAACGGGGCTGACCTGACTACTATGAGGAGATATTAGCTTCGACACATAAAGTTGAAGCTTCCTCAACCTCGAAAGACTGACGTGAGAGCGTCCCATATAGGATCCCTCTACACGACCATTGCTACAGTCACGCGATCAACTTCCTCACTGGATCAAATGCAGCTCTCTATCTTTTCGTTCGTTATATNACAAAGATTTATAACCAATTAAAATATTGATTAAGAAAATAGAATAAAAATTATTAAATTAGATTATGTTTTACTATAAATAATAATTTTTAAATCTTGCTCAAACCTTTATTTTCTTATGGCTACATGATTGGGGTTGTTAAAAGAACTCTTTGCTCGTGAACAGCTTGTGTTCGGCTCGTCACACTTTTTGAGCTCGAAATATAAACGAGCCAAGGCTCAACTCGTGTTCGGCTCGTTTACACCCCTATCTACAACAAACCAAGTAACGGCAGTGCAAGGAAAGACTAGGCATGTAAAAAACAAAATCAAATTATTACAACTAAAATATAAATTGCAAAACCTACAATTCAACATTTAAAACTGAAATTTGCAAAAGTTTGAAATGTCAAATTCATAGGTGTTGCAGACTTTCAGATTCATAACTTCTTCTAAATCTGAAAATTCAGCTTCAATAAAGTATTTAGCTGATATTCAACTAATAATTTCGGCATAATTATTGAACTTCCTGTAGATACATCACAGTGGCCCATCTCAACGACACAAGCTACCTTTTATGGCATGATATTTGATTATATCAAGTCCTATCATATTTACATCTAGAGGTAGATGTTTTTTGTTTGGAAGATTTACATACATAC